>CM031946.1:3611035-3641035 GCA_018749465.1 Paracanthobrama guichenoti
TTATTATTATTATTATTATTACTATTACTATTACTACTACTACTATTTTGTATGTGCATATACATTTGGAAAATGTCTACATTTAGTTGTTGTTTTTGTTTACTTTTTAATATGAATTTTTATAGAGAGAGACTTTTAATCACCTGTAGACATTATTATTATTATTTGCAATAAATAAAATGTTTATATATTCATAATATATTTATTTTGCATGAGGATTTAAAAAAAAAAAAAAAAAAAAAAAAAAAATTTTTGATTGCCATAATTACAGTTCTTTTCTCCAGCTAAAATTTGAGGGTGTTTATGATTGAAAACGTTCCTCAGAAGTGTTATTACTTCCACACACACATTCTCCACCTCACACGTCATGATAATCACCTTCCAGCTCAACAGAAGGAAAGAAATAATACCCCACCTTCTGATTGTAACACCTACAATATTTTAGTCCTCTTTACCAAATACAAGCTTGAATTGATTTTATCATGCAGTATGTGAATCTGCTAATAGCACATCACAAGTCAAGTCAAGTAAATCTGTCGTTCCGAAAGACAAAAAGTAAAGCAATACTCTCGCTCTCCACGGTTGAACACAATTAAACACTTGTGTTCAGATTTCTCTCTGGATCCATATGTGCTTTCTCCCACACAGTCTCATGTTTTCTTCAACACGTGTAAATTCTAATAAGGCTGTTTAATTTCTGTCACACTCCTGGGTGTTATTGAAGTCCTTGGCAGATATTTTACTGAACGTACACTGTCGCAGATTTATATAAATTGTAAAAGTATGTTTGCTGACTAAAAGGCAAATGGAAAATGTGTTCTCTGCGCCTTTATTTATACTGATAAGAATTAAATGATTTTTTTTTTTCATATGCTCCCAAGTAGTTCCATCAAATACCTCCTGGATATATAATTTTCCTGAGAGTCATATGCCCATGTTCTTATTTGTAAGATGTTAGGGATTGCTTATGGTGCTGGTTTAATGGCTGTTATATTAAAACAATCAGTGAGGTTGTGTGTGGCTGCACGGGTTGTTTTGAAATGTTACGGGTTGTAGGGAGGCGTTCTGTGAGGATTTGAGTCGTGAATTCTGCTCCAACACTGACCTCTAGTGGCCTGCGTTCCCTGAATCCGGGGATCCAGATCCGGTCTCCTGATACACACTCGTACTGTGACCTGTTTGAACAGCGATTTCTCCTTTAATTAGGATGAAACAATTAAAGCTGAATGGAATTAAAGTGACCTATACTGTGAACAATTAAAACATATAATTAAATTATCATTTTTTTACAATTATAATTATTTACTCTCCAAGAAAAAGGACTATGACGACACCTATGCAGAAAGACAGATTAAAGAAATATATTTATAATAAAACAAGTTACTTATTACATTCATTTCAGGAATTTATGTACAATGGAAAATGAAAATAATAATAATAATACCTATATTATTATTATTATGTAATATATAATAGTAAATAATATTATACAACAGTTATTATTATTTCATAATGTAATGTATATAACAAGAGTAGTTATTATTTTATTGTTATATTCAACATTAATATTATCTTATGTTTTTATTATATTCAACTATTGTAGTTATTGTGTTCATTATTTTGTCAATAATAACAATAATAATATACAAGATATATTGTAAATAATAATAATAACAGTTATTATTGTTATATTCAATATTAATATTATCTTATATTTTTATTATATTCAACTGTTGTAGTATTAATGTTTTCACCATTTTGTGTCAATAATAATAATAATATACAAAATATATTATAAATGATAATAAAACCGTTGTTATCATTATTATTATTATTACTATTGTTATGTAATGATAATATACAAGATATATTATAAATAATATTAATGATAACATTATATTACATATTATTATATTCAATATTAATATTATATTAATGTTCACTATTTTGTCACTAATAATAATAATAATAATATACAAGATATATTATAAATAATAACTACTATTATTATTGTTAATATTATATTGAATAGTAATATATTATATTTTAATATTTTATTATTGTAGTTTTAATGTTTTCACTATTTTGTAAGAATAACCAAACATTAAGATATGAATGGATGAATCTTTTTTTTTTTTTTTTTAGAAACATAAAAACATTAATTTTATAATTGAGTGCTTAAGCTGGAAACTGGTATCCCAACCTGCCATTCAAAGTTAAGCACATGACCCACGAACGCAGCCTTAACTCAGTCATAAATATGTAGTCCTGACTCTCTTTTGACCCTGCACCTGTTAGTCTGCTCTTCCTCATTCCCTCTCATCCTCTTCATCAGCATGTCGCCCCACACCTCCCTCCTGTCCCGTGCAGCTGTAGGCCCCGTATCACATCTTTATATACGGTCAAACGGCGAGTGTCTACTCCACAGGCTGTAATAGGCATAATAGGGTCAAGCCTCTGCATTTAATAAACAATTATCCATTAATAATAAATAAGTCTCCATCTAAAGGGCGTGGCGACGGCCCGCTGCAGGCCTGGAGATGAATAATGCACAAAGTCATGGTCAAACGGGCCGACCCGCACAGCGCCAATTATCCCGGCGTGATAACGAGCCTTCGAAACCCAACACTGCTGGTCTGAACACACACTCTCACTTTATTCATATATACACACACACACACACTCTCTAACACCTCAGAGTGATGGTGGCAGTGTATCTAGGATTAATATCTCACTCCCGCTTATGTTATTTTCTTGATTTCCCTGCAGTGTTTAGGAAGGAGAGGGCTTCGGTTACGTGGCCCGTGCCTCCAGACCTGTCGCTCTCATCTTGAATTACAAATCAATCACAGGTGCCGTCCGCCGCCCTGCCAAGGTCACTCAGATTATCAGAGGTTGCGAGGAGAGACTGATGGACTGCCTGAAGATTAGCATAGTCCGGCACAGGGTCTCGAATTAAAGAGCCCCTGTGGACCCTTTCAGAATTCCCAGAAATCCCAGCTCGGCATCCCCAAACACACCCTTACTGCTTATAATGGAATGAATGCTTTGCACTTTGCACCGGTCAATTATAGATATTAAGCATAAAGAAAATATACAGGGCTCCCACAGGGCCACAGGATATCTGACCACAGTGGGATAGACATCGGTCGGGATAAGTTGTTGGGTTAGTCTATTAAACATGGGACTGTCTATTAAATTGCTGCGCATTAATAATTTTTTTAGCTGTTTACTAGTGACCAATATATCAGCCCAGTAATTGGGTCATTTCTGATATTTTACATTTTTAGTGTCCGTTTAGCCAATAGTGTAATTTACAAAATTTCTGGTTTACTTTTATTTCAATTAACTAATTCATTTGTATTATTATTATTATTATTATTATTATTATTATTATTATTATTATTATTAAGTGGGTTTTTGTGTGAATTTTGAGTAAATAGTTTATTTTATAAAAATTTTGTGCAACTTTATATACTCAATTTGTTGGATTGCTTTTGCGTGTGTATATACACCATATATATAAGTAGTGATTTGTTTTATTGATGATAACAATAGAATGATTTTATATATCAGTACATTAAATATATAAAAACATATTTGTACATATTATATTTATATTTTAATTTTATAGTAGATAGATAGATAGCATTATATTGGCTTTTAGCTTCCCTGATTTCCAGATATCTGTATCTACATCAGCCATTGGCAACCCAGTATCAGTTGATTGCTACTATTTATGGCAGTGCAAAAAAGAGACTCGCACATATGCTGGTAAATGTAGGTAAACCTGTGAATTAATATGCACTCGTGTATATGCATCAGAAAACCAGAGCAGCAAGTTTCTCCTCTGCCTGTGGTTTCATTTCCAGAATGAAGGTTTGGCAGGAGGCAAATTAACATTAAAGAAATGTCTTTGCTATATGACTGTTCACCCAGCACCTCCAAAACACTCTCTCTCTCTCTCTCTCTCTCTCTCTCTCTCTCTCTCTCTCTCTCTCTCTCTCTCTCTCTCTCTCTCTCTCTCTCTCTCTCTCTCTCTCTCTCTCTCTCTCTCTCTCTCTCTCTCACACACACTCTCTCTCTCTCTCTCTCTCTCTCTCTCTCTCTCTCTCTCTCTCTCTCTCTCTCTCTCTCTCTCTCTCTCTCTCTCTCTCACACACACACACTCTGTCTCTCTCTCTCTCTCTCTCTCTCTCTCTCTCTCTCTCTTTCTCTTTTCTCTCTCTCTCTCTCTCTCTCACACACACACACTCTCTGTCTCTCTCTCTCTCTCTCTCTCTCTCTCTCTCTCTCTCTCTCTCTCTCTCTCTCTCTCTCTCTCTCTCTCTCTCTCTCTCTCTCTCTCTCTCTCTCTCTGTAAATGGTCTTGTCCATTAATGGCTGTCTGGAACTCTGTCAGTTCACTTTGTCCTAATGACACACTCTCGTCTCCACATCCGCACTGGTCGTCTCAACATCCTGCCCTGATCCGAGTGATTTAAAACACACTCGACCGTACCCCATCTTTATTGTGGAATAAAGCGCACACGGGCCTGAGATACCTTTGCTCTCCCCGTCTGCATCTGCGGCACATCTGGAAGTGTGCGTCTAAATAATTGGAAGTCAATTTGTTTGAAGTTATGTTTTGGCATCTGGTTCAATTCATTCGATCTCTGGAAATCACATTCAGGGGTTTTATAGCGCTGCCCCAGCTGGAGGCTTTTCATCTCTTTGTGCTCTGTCGTTAATTCGGCGCTCTCCGGCCAGTGATGTGGGAGTTTGTGAAATACTGCTGGGTGTGGTCCCATAAACACAAAATGGAGGCTCGGCCCCAGAGGATTATGGGAGGGCTGTGCGGTGATGTGGCAGAGGAGAAACGCAGAGACTGGTCAGTGGGGTTCACCTGGGGACTGTCACCACAACTCTCATATATAGTCTAACCCTGGCTATTGCTAGTAAGCCTGATTGGTCACAATTCAGTTTTGTTCTGCTTAAAGTCACCATGAATTCAAAACGGACTATTCTTTTGCGGTGACATGATGCAGTTTCTTCTCTGATGATGTGTTTACAGGTGTGAGGGCGGGACAAGCTGTCACTCACATGAGATCGGCCAATAGCAAACCACAACTATCCAATCAATTCCCCATGGATAAAATCAAGTCCTGCCATTTAACGTCGATATACGCCACAATGGGGAAGAAAAGACTATTGTAACTTCCGTTTCATGCCGACTTTAATTATTTGATTACAACAATATTTGAATTTTCAATTCTAACAAATTATTTTTGCACGTAAGAGTGTAACATGAACAGTGGAATTTTTTATTAATCACTTTATTTAATTTGCAGCAGTGCCAAGTAGAGTTTATCTAATTTATATATTAAATTATTATTTTTTTATTTGATTTATTGAATCATGTCCTGGCACCTGTCCCCAGCCCTCATCAGACACACTCAGTTTAGTTGTTGCAGTCTCTGCTGAGGAGTTGAATCAGGTGTGATAAATGAGGGAGACACACATGTGCCTCCAGGACAGGTTTGAAAACCACTATGTTTTTACATGCACCTTTTTTTTTTCTTTTTTTTTTTTACTTTAGTCTATGTGCTAAAAGTCTGTGTTATTTCCAAAATGAAATCATCAGCAATACCCAATGTCATTGACCTCTCCACCGGGTGAGTGTAACATCCTTTTTTCTTCTTCTTTTTTACCTTCTCAGATTATAAGGATGATTTTCTCTGTTAGTCCTGCACAGATAACATCTGATGACAAATCTAAGCAGCAAAATCGTATATTTTTTCCCCTATAATCTCCCACTGACTTGCATTTTCTTTTGTTTCCAAGATTTATATACATCACAATTTGACTGAGGCACAATCTGCTGTGAAAAATGATTTACTGACCATAGATTCTCATCGTGTGGCACATGAGGATCCCAGTCTATTACCACCATCTGCTGGTGACACACAGGACAGCGGGAACAACTTCAGCTGCAAAACAGGTAACAGCAACTCTCCATTTTCTGGGATTCTACCTGAAAGTCCCATTTTAATTGTCATCAACCTATGACTATGAGGTGTGTGTGTGTGTGTGTGTAAATAATGTATGATATATTATTAGCGGTGAGATTTGAACAAACCCCTACCCTCAGTATAAAATGACTTTTGTAGCATGTAACTCACTATTTAACAGATGATAAAATTCCATAGAGTTACAGACCATAATATCACAGAGACTTAAAGGTGGACTCTCTTAATCTGGACCAGTAAGAAACCATGTAGCGATACACAAAAGCCATGCCCTAGCATTATGACGGCAAGTTTTGCATGCTCAAGTTTCGTCTTCAGAATATGCAAAAATCTAGTTTCTTTCTCATCTGACTCAAAAATTGCATATGTGTGATGGTATGATTGCTTTTTTTGCATTGAGCATAATATTTGTTCCTTTTTCAATTCTTTATCCATATTGAAATAAATTAAAGGACTGTGTTTGCGGAGGAAAAATGGTTTGGAAGTGACTGAGAAAAAGGAAATTGCACTCATGGAAATGATTTCCATGAGGCCTCGTCCATGTTTGTAATTTAATGAAAATCCATATTTACTTTGGGTAATTGCTCTGGCCAATTAAGCGTAAACATCACTCAGCACTTTGTAGTTGGAGTATCAGCGCTTGATAATGATGTGGCAGTTCAATTTTATTTTCCGTCTGTGGCGGAGATGCAAGTCGAAGCTTTTTCCATTTCATTACAGAGAAACATATAAGCTAATAACATTCTCAAACATTAATTTAGCCAGGCTTTGATGAACGCGGGCTATCTGCCGAAATGCATTGACGTGTTTTTTTTTTTTTTTTTTTTTGTGCTAGTGTTTGTTGTATTATTAATGTGTTATTTCATTTTCGATTTTGGTTAAATAATATCTGCTAATGAAATGTTTCTTTAGAAGGCTGCCTATTCTGGGCAAGTCCAAAATAAAACTTTAAATCAACTAGACTCAAAAGAGGCTCAGAGCAGCTGTGAGATGCGTTTTACATGTTGTTGCTAACTATTTATGATCGTTAGTGTTTGTATATGCAGAACTCAACTCGTTTGGGATTCAAAGTCTCGTGTGATTTTTATTTTTTTATTTTTTTATCATGACTGTTCTGTGGTAAACTTCTGCGGATGCTCTTTGCGTTAGTTGTTCAGAAGACGGCTAGTGTATAATTAGGGGTTATTTCGGTGTCATTAGCGGCCTGCGGGCGGGGGTCATATTCATCAGTGGTCAATCAACATGTCATTCTTCAACTGTCAGCCTCCCAGTGGGCGGAACTTCAGACCTGGGGCTCATCAGTGTCATCATCACTCCATAAGTCCGGATGCACAACTTTTTATGTAATGTAAGGTAAATAGAATTGCAATTCATGGAAAAATTGGCAAAAATAACTTTAAGAATAAAATGACAGGCCCCAATAACTTTTTGACAGTTAAGTTTGTAAAATGTGGTCATTTTAAACGTTAGAAGAATTTACTTGCCAGATTATAAAAGTATACTCTTGTAGTAGTAATATGTATTGCAAAGATTAATATTAGATTTTTATAAAATCATTAAAAGATATAGCATTGGAGATTTAAGACAAATTTATGGAAGTTTGTTTCTACCACAGAATAAAAAAATAAAAAGGTTTACATCTACTTAATTTTTTTATGAGATATTAGATATTAACTCGCAAACTATGAGAAAAAGCAAGAATTGTAAGTTTATATCTCGCAAATGCAATTTTCTCTGAATTCTGAGATGTAAACTTTCAGTTGTGATAAACATGCAATTCTGAGAAATAGTCGCAATTCTAGAAAACTGTCAAAATTGCAAAATATAAACGCGAGTTCACATCCTGCAATTCAGATTTTTTTAATACTTTTTTTTTTTTTAAACGGCTCACAATTATGACTTTTTCTTGCAGTTGTGAGTTTATATCTCACAATTCAAGAAAAAAATCAGAATTGTCAGATATAAACTATTTTTCTATTTTTTCAACTTTGACTTGAATGAAACTTTGGATATGCAAGAAATGCGAGACAGTGTGTTCAGTTTATCAAAATAGGGGTTTATTGTGTTTTCCCACACCCCTAGAGCTATATATAAAAAGTAAAATGTTAGAATAAGAAATGTTTTTTTTTAAGAATACAGGGATTAAAACATAAATACTTGAACAGTATGTTTCTGGAAAAATACATTATGTATGAAACAGAAAGATTTGTTAGGGTTTTTTTGCCTAGCATAATTACATCTGCATCGCTTCTTGTCTCAGTGATAATAAAGTTAGCCTGCTTTGCATAAGGCACAAAAAGATTTCGCTCTTTAAACTGGTCCGACTCAACAATGCCATTAAGGTTCAGAAATATACATACATTTGGTGATCCAGTGATCATATGTAACCAGTGTTATTGCTGTATAGACAGTCCTTTATCTGCACAGTAGGTCAATGTCAGTAGATCAATCAGTCAATCTCCCTTTTTTGATGTGTCTGACTCAACATTGGGGTAAGATGTTGGGATGAGTTCCCGTCGTCTTTGTAATCCAATGGAAATGGGAGGTCAGTTACACAGTGTTGCAGGTCGGCGTCCGGGCGGTCAGAGCTCGTCTGCTTCTTCTGAGCTAAAGCTGCTCCTGTGGCTGCGGCTGCTCCCTTTGGACGCCGCAGGCGATCCGGCGGAGAGGAGTGGGTCAGTCCCAAAGGGCGAGAGAGGGTCGTCCATCAGGATCTCATCCAGCCGGTGCTCTTCTTTCAAGGTGCTGCAGAAGAAGTCAGTAAAGTGGGAGAGAGGATCGGAGAAGGTGGTGGAGCCGTCGGACTGTTCTCCGGTGTTCCCTGCAACCATGGCAGCCGGCAAGGGTGTCCGCTGGGTGTATTCCGGGTTGCTCAAGTCCTCCTGAGGGTAGAGGGGAGGCTGGCCTGGCTGCGGTGGGACCTGGGTGCTCGGTGGGGCCGGTGTGATTTGGTTCGGGTGCTGCTTTAGGAGATGGGATGAAAGTTCAACCGCTCCCATAGAAGCAGCCATATTGGGAAGACCGTGAGCACGAGCCTGGATTTCCAATTCCTGTCAAAGATACACACAGGAAGGTGGGTGAAGATAAACTGGCCACTTTGCATTCAGGCCGCCTGGGTGAAGTCTGACAGAATATAATAGATGGTGTTAAATAACACTATAATTTGGTCTCTTTCCTCCTCCTCTTTTTGCTTTAGGCCCTTATGTGCCATAAACACATGAAGGGGTGCATTCAACTTCAAATCAACATACAACGCATCCATGCATACAACGCATCCATCACAGAGCTATATTCTGAGGTAACTTCCACCAAGCAGGGCTTCCCATTAAAACAGCAGCTAAACTGTGTGCGGCTTTCAAACTTAATGAAAGTATTCAAAATTAGAATTTTGAAGTAATAAATTATTATTAATTATTATTATCATTAACTTGTTCAGACCTTTGGCCTTGAGCTGACACCATTACAAAGTTTTTTGGTGAAAATATTCTCCAATTGGTCAACATTTCAATGCTATGTTTATTAAGCCCAAAGTATACTTCAGTCGTCTGTGTGACGTCATTTTCGTTGTCAGGTGGGTTCCCGTCTGCTTGCAGTGACCGCACGGACAGTGTGTGTACAACAGTGCATGTGCGAGTGACTTAAGTGCTTGAAAACAAAAGTCCACTAGAAAAAAGTCGGACGCATTGAACGCATTTTTTCGCGATCAACTGTGCGCAAGATGGAGTGGAATGTGGAAACTGAAATATACCCGGGCCTTGAATTTTAGTAATTTTTACTGTGAATAAAATGGCATCTAATTTTAGTTGACACAAATAACATTTACCAGTTTAAAAAGCAAAATAAACCAAATATTTTATACATTTATAAATATCTGATTAATGTTATATATACAGAATGCATTTGGGTAATTGGATATTATGTATTAATATTCTGTATTTTTCTTTGAGGTTATTTTTATGGTTAGTTGCTTATAAATGCATAATTTACTATTATGACTATAGTAAGTACATGTAAGATGTGTAACAGGGACACTGTAAAAAAAAATAAAAATTGTTTGATCTTTTTAATTAAAATCATTTAAATATAATGATGTGCATGTTTTGACTCATCTTCATTATTGTTGATGAAATAATAATAATAATAATAATAATGAAACAAGATTTTTGTCACTTATTTGGTTGATGAGATTAACACTAATTACTAACCTAGTACTCATGCAAGTGTCTACACGAACCGCTTTGGTTTCGTATTTCTTGTTCCATTACTCCCACACATTATCTGTAGCGGAGACTGTCTAAATGAGCTATTGCATTGCCTCTCAATGTGGGTATCTTCAGACACTCAATTGAGGCATTATTAGCATTAGCTTTTGGATGGGGAGCCTTGGGGTAATTACTTTGAGGGCTAATTGCGATGTATTCATATGTGTGAAGACGACTCGCGCCTGGTCCGCGAATATGTCAATACTGTTGGAATGTAATGCATAAATTCAGACGAGGATCCCAGCTCTTCAGAGTTATTAGCCCTCATAATCTAATTCCGGGAGCATTCTGCTCCTGACGAAGCTATAGCCTCTATTTATTAATCAGGCAATCACCTCAGCTCACCGTGTTTCAAAGCGGGGCAGGAAAGGCGGTTACAAACATCAATAGGAGCAGGCCACTCCGATGTCAGGCACATGGGGAGCGGTGTTTGAACCTTTTATCACACTAAACTGATTAAGATGGTCATCAGCTTAATTGACCAGTTAAAATCACTAGTGTGGACACTATCATGCTGGTTTTAGCTGCTTGTCCATCAATGTTGGGGAGTAACTAACTAAAACTAAACTAGGTTTTTCAATAGTCAAGTGACTTTTTTTTTTCAGTTTCAAGCTACTTTTCCAACAAGAAGCAAAACAAAATACCACATTGTTTAATTTTACCGCATTTTACCATGTCCGCAGATTTAAACATGGCTTCCTAAATGCTGTTTTAAATAATGGGAAGCCCAATTCATTTGAGAGAATCACTTCGTTCAAACGATTCAGGTGATTAAATGATTCACTGGTCAAATAAACAACTCATTTTTGTCTCTTTCTAAGCGAAATATGTAGTTAAATTCTGCTGTTCCTGTTGTAACTGTTTTTTGACTTGGTTATATGAATTAGTGGGTTCATAAAACTATGGTTTATTTAGTCCAAGTTAGATGCCATTTCAGATAAATGCTCCAAGTGTAGAATGAAATTGTTTCATCTGTGTTCAGAAAGTAGTTTTTCTACTTTTTTAAAAGGTAGCTTGAAATGTAAGCTTGTCTTTTTCCATCATTTCATCCCTCTATTTTGTGGTACATCCCTCACCTTTATGTTTTTCCTTGTCTTTCACTCCTACAACCATGGCTTTCTGCCGTCTCTCATGTCTACATCTCATTCTCACTCTCTCTCATGGCCATATTCCCCTCGTTCACTTGTTCTTTTTGTCTCTTTACCTGGATTCGTAGCTGGAGTCTTCTGTTGGCCTGTTCTAGTTTCTTCTGTCGGCTCTCGAGATCACGGGCGTGCTGGTGCTCTTTCTGCAGCCACTTAATGTATTCCACTGAGGCCTTGAGGATCGTCCCTTTGTTCCAGCGCATATCACTGGCAGAGAAACGTAAAAGATAACCTTTCTCAACACCGCCTTTGCATCAGCAGAACTTTCATACACAGAGAAAAGCCTCACAAGGGTCTCCTTTTTTTCCCAGGACTAAGAAACTGTGATTTACATGGCCAATTATTCATTCTCGGACATTACCTTGCCTTTGAATGGGAATTTTAATGGAATAGTTAAGTACGTCTGCAGAAAGACCATTCTACGGCCCCTTGTACGGTAAAATTAATCCCTGAGCAAAAATAGGTGTCGGAAGAGGTAGAAAAAAAAAATGGACTTTGGAAGCTGAAGTAAAGTGCAGTCATTCCCGATACCATTACTTTTTAAAAGGAGGAAAGTGTCGTGAAATTGTCTCTTTCTATGGAATAAGATGTTGGCCTGATCGGAGCTAATAATCTCCTTTATCTTGTGTTAATGGCAAGGTGACAGCACTAGCCTTCCATTTAAATTCGATAAAAAGTTCAATTAAGCCGGGGCATGTCTGCACTCTACTTCATCTCTGGGTTCAGTTGTGCTTAAACTTTAGTTCAAATGGTCTATACTTTGCCTTGAACCTCATTTTCATCATTCAGATGGTGGTCTGTCCGCGCTGTAGGTATTTCCTTGAGAAATGAGCACTGTACTGTCATTTTCTCTCTACTTCAATGTCATTTTGCCCTGTCTTTATGAGTCTATCTCTGATGTGATTTTTTTTCTTTCTCCTAGACTTTGAGTTCAGCTGTGAATCCAGTAAGACTTTTACTCACGGGTCATTTGATTTCGGTATCAGCGTTCCGAGCTCTTTGATCCTGTAGTTGATGTTGTATCGCCGTCGTCTTTCAACTGGCAATTATGAGAACAAAGTCAGTCATGCAGCACAAACCTAACATTAAATATAGATAATGCATTATCAAATCATGGTCTATTATTAAATAGAAATAATTACGTTAACCCTAATGTACATTTAAAAATAAATAAATAAAATAACAGTTTGAAATTAGCCTCATTATCCCCAAATCCCCATCTTAAAGAATAATGCTTTGCAATAAGTTTACATTTGTTTAGTTAACTACATTATCTAGCAAAGAAAAGTATTCTAAATGTCACTAATACATTATTAAAGAATACAAATACTAATACAAATTAAAAAAATTATCTGTTAATATTATTAGTCACACTTTAGATTCTCACTATTAACTATGACTTTTGCCTCAATACACTCCTAATTCCTGCTTATTAATAGTTAGTAAGGTAGTTGTTAAGTTTAAGTATTGGGTAGGATTAAGGGATGTAGAATATGGTCGTGCTTTAGAAGTACTAATAAACAGCCAATACCCTAAGCAACTGGTTAATAGTGAAAATTGGACCCTAAACTAAAGTATTACCATACAGTATAATGGACCTGAGCCAACATGAGCTATCAATGAACAGTAGTATTTTCATTAATTTGCGTTAACAAAGATGAATTAATACGATTTACAAATGTATCGTCCATTGTTAGTTAATGCATGTAAAGTGTGACCAGAATATTTTCTCTGACCTAATCATCCATTTGACCCTCTTTTGTATCACTAATCAGTCATGCATTTTTAAACAAAAAGACTGTTATATGGATTTATGGAATATAGCCACTTTGCTTCAGTTCTGGAGTTAAAAAGTAATTTTTCTGCATTTTTGTTAACAACAGTTTCCCGGAAGAATTTTCCAGTCCTCTGCCTCTCTAAATAGAAAATGAGGGTTAAATAACCAAGTGTAAAGGCCTCTTACTTAGATTGTGGTTGTCTTTTTTCTGTCTTTCTTTGGCCATGACTTTGGTGTCGTGTACTGTAAGAGAAGAACAGATGGGAAGGTTATTGCAGAAACTAATAAGTGTATATCCAAAGGTAGGTTGAACACCATGCTGATGCAAAATAGGCCCTTAAAGAAAGCCGTTAGATTAATAACATCATTAGTTTTAAAGGAACACGCCGACTTTTTGGGACTTTAGCTTATTCACTGTATCCCCCAGAGTTAGATCAGTCCATACATACCATTCTCATCTCCGTGCATCCCATAACTCTGTCTGACGCACCAACCACTAGCCTAGCTTAGCACAAAGACTGGAGGTAAACGGCTCCAGCTAGCCTACTGCTCAATAAGTGATAAAAAAACGCAATAATCAAGGAACTTTGCTGCCGTACCATGAGTGCAGTAGCGCAATGATATTATGCAGGAATGAGAGTGTAGTTCCTAGCCATACTGGTCTAGAAAACCAATTTCTTTTTTCATTTTCCGTCGGTCTTAGTACACGATGTAACTATACACATCACAACATGTAAATAGGAAAACCTTGGCGTTATTTTGTCACTTATTGAGCAGTAGGCTAGCTGGAGCCGTTTACCTCCAGTCTTTGTGCTAAGCTAGGCTAACAGTGGGTGCGTCAGACAGAGTTATGGCACGCACGGAGATGAGAATGGTATGTATGGACTTATCTAACTCTGGGGGATACGGTGAATAAGCTAAAGTCCCCAAAAGTCGGTGTGTTACTTCAACTACTTCCAAGCCAATTGTCAAGATTCCTGCCTAATACTCCAAAAAAAAGCCCTCTTTTTTGTTTGAACAAGTGTCATTCACCCCAGACTCGTCAACACCAGATCTCTGTCTTAATGTAAAAAGGCTGTGTATCTTCTTTTAATCCTTCCAGACCTTACGATTAACCAATCTGCTGCTGACATCCCGGAGCGGGTGAAGAGGAGGGAGGCCAAATGCTTCTGCATTCATATTCACATTCTTCCAAATTATATAATTGGGAGCAGTGATTGGATTTCTCAATTCATTTCTGCTGATTCAATAAGGTCATTTGAGCCGCACGTAACCAAACAAGAGCGCCGTGTAGCACGCTTATGTGAAAAAGACAGTAATGCACTTATTTTCCTGCCAGAGTGGAGAGTTCTCCAGGCATCTTTTCTATTTCCTGAATCAATTAGCTTTACTTGATGCATGACATTCATAAGAAAAAAAGGCACCCACAAAGGAGGCATTGTGTCGTGTCTATCATGCTAAGAATACATGCTACCATATTCCGCTCACTGGAGCATTGATAATGAAGAATGTGAGCAGCACAATGGCGAGCTAAACGCGGAGCACTCTGACTCTTAGAATAAGACAGCTGGATAATAACATGAAACATACAGTTGTGTTTGGCTTTCACAGCCCAGGCCTTTTGGAATAACACATGTGGAAGGGGTCTGTCTGGGTTTGCTTTGCTAGATCTATTTTTTTCCTCCCTGAATTTCCATAAGGAAAGACTATATTGTGTGTTGTTTTTATTAGCTGTGTTGAATAGACTTTTCTTACCTACACACACCTATAAAAGACATTATCTGTGTGTATATTATATTTATGTGTATGCATTTTACATACTTCTATCCAAAGCAACTTAATTGATTCAGGCTTTAATTACATTTCATCATATTATACTATGACATACATGCAGACTTTTTCACTTTTATACACTAATTTTGAGGATTAAAATGTGTTTATTAGAGGCAGATTAGACTATATTTCATCATTTTATACTACAATAAATATGTTCCCAAGAACACAAATATTTATTATTTTTATTATATTTTGTGTGCTTATTGGGAACACTTTTATTAGAGTATAATATGATATAGAACTCAATTAAAAGTCAATTTAAAAAATACAAATGAAAAAATTATGAAGTATGCCAAATGCATAAACGTAAATGTAATTCACATTGCAATTTTGAGACCACCAATTAATTAATCATCATTCAAGTATGGCACTAGTTGTGACAAGGTCGCAAGTTTAAGTCCAAAGAAATGCACACAAAAATATGTATTTATTTATTTATTTATTTTTTGAGTTCTTGGGTCACAAGTTTAAACACACAAAAATATTTGTTAATTATTTTTGTGTTCTTCACTCTTAGAAGAAAATGCTCTATATGGAACCTTAAAGGGTTCTGTCAGGAGCTTCATATATAGAACTTTTTAGGGGTTCCTTTCATGGGATCATTTTATGAATTTAGCTTTAATTAATTTTCTTTTAATTAATTTTTAATTTTATGATTTAAACTACTAACTTCATGACTAAAAACTAACTGAAATAACCTGCTAAACATGAAAGTATTAAGCAATTTATTTATTTTTGGCATAAAGATTAATGTACTTGGTACTTTAAGTTGTACTTAGACATTTCAAAACTGCAGTCACGCCTTTACACTTTTTAATCTAAAACTAAACCGCTCTTGTAAATGTTTCTTCCGAAAATGCCTTTGCTAACAGCACAGGTCCTGCTCAGACAGGCGTCTGTGCCCTTCTGTGCTCCGTACCTGTGACTTCCATTTTAACTGAGAGCTTTGTGGGCAATGAGGGTGTCAGTCCACCGTGAGTGGCAGTCATACCTTGGTCACCGCCGTACAGGTCCAGCATGGTGTTGTTCAGTGACACCTTTAGAGGAAAGAGAGAGCAAGTAAGTCTAGATTCACACAGGGATGTTACATGTTCACCACGTGTAGTTATTCTGCATGTGATCTTTTATCCAGTCTATTTTGCATCAGGTGTAATATTTTTGGTGTTACATGCATGATTTTTGACACCAGTTTTCTCTGTTAGGAGTAAACATGATGTTAAACAGGCCTAGATAGACTTTCTTACACAAATTTTGAGAATTAAAATGTGATGATTACAGCCAGATGATGCATAATCATAGTAACTAAATATGTCCAATGAGGAAGTGAATGATGGGTGTTTAAATTCCGGATATATGCACAGCTTAAGCTCTATGAGTTAAATGAGCATAGAAAATCAGCATACAGATGCAGCGCTCCAGGAGACATAAGAGGGCACTGTAGAGCAAATAATTTTATTTTTTTTGCTTTGAGTTTCATTGAAATGATTCTCGGTTTCTATTATTCTGACCTTACATTATTGTTCTCACCACAACATTGCTAGAGATTTGTCAGCACAGTTTACATGTATATACATTTTTCGCCGACTACCAGTCCAACAAAAGCTAGAGCAGTGAAAAGCCAATTTCTGTTAGCATAATGGGTGAAATCCTGTTCCTCTAAACGTAGTACAGGATTAAAGACGAGGTCAGAGCGTAACAGGAAGACAGAGGCAGCAGGCGTTATAGTGTTTCCTCCACTCGTACGCACTCTCCATTATCTCAGAGGGGGAAAGAGCGTGCTTATCAACGTGAAAGATTGCCACGGCCCCTTGACTATTCGCGTCGTAATCGCTTCAATCCATTCCCATCATGTTAGCAGATATGTTGACACGGGGAAGCGGCTTGATGCGTCGTGCTGTATGACTAATTAGAACGAATTGATCCGTTTAAGCATGGTATCATTTCTGAACAAGTCCACTGGGAGAGAAGATATTAGCTCAATCCGATGCTTGCCTGCTTACTCAAATACAAAACTCTTGCTTGCTCATCTTCTCTCTCTCTCTCTACTTCCTCAGCACACTCTGCCTTGTTCATTCCCATCATGCTCTTAGTATCACATACCTCTCTAGTGAGTTCAGGTGTTGTAGTAATCACAACTCAAGCGATGCTTTGTCCATCCACGGACGTCAGTAGGACCTTAACAATTTCATGCTGGTCTCACACATAGTTGGGCCACTTGTGTGCCCGGATGCTTACCTAAGGGTTTTCATTAGCTCTAGCTGAATTGCAATTCCTCAACTCAATTTCTAGCTTGCTCCCTCTTTCTGTTTTGGAGAAGTGATCACTCATTAACATAGTCGGGCTCTTCTAAGGCATACCGCTCTGCATGCCAACATCATTAACAGACTAATCTGTATTGTTCCACAGTTTAAAGCCTGAGATTTAAGTCTGTTCCCTTTTTTCACCGCAGAGACTGTGAACTTTGACTCTCAGCTGGACTCAGTGTGACCTCACGCAAAGACAAACCCCTTTTCACAAGCACACCAAAGACTGGCACGTGTTTGTATTATTAATGTGTTTAATTCATTTTTAAACCTACACATTTTTTATTCATCCAATAAAGTACTCATTTCATTACATGGTAACACTTAAGGCCTGTTTATATAATGCATTAAATAACTATTTATAATTTTCTATAATTATAATTTTTATAGTTGTAGGTATTATAGTTATGGTTAAACAGCTTATTTTCAATTAAATTAAGTTGTACTATAAGGCAATGAGTCTGCATTTTATATATATAATTACTTATTTGCTTTCTAATTTTACTTTTCATTTTACTAGATATTTTGTCTGTTAGATATTTTGACATACAAGCCATATATTAATTTGCCAGTAGTTTTTATACCTACTGTAACCGTTCACTGACAAAGTGAAGAGATAAACTTGCCATATACTTACGTTATTTTGCATTATGATTCCTGGCTCCATACAATCCAAACCCCCATCTTTGAACCCGGTTTCAAGGCCAATAAGATCATCAATAACTTCATCCATTGGAAACTAAAAGAAAACAGTGATTATAGCCCATTCTTCCGTCATTCAGGTTGAATTTGTCAATCTGAGATGTTTGTTTGCTTGTTTTGAGTTTCATTTCCACTGTCGTCAGTCATTGTGTCAACGCAGAATAAAAGTGATAGACGTGTGAATAAACTGGGCCGCTAATCCAATAACAGATGATTCATCATCTCAGAAAGACAACTGTGAGGATGAAGCACCCATCCTTTCATTTTCAACGTGATCAGAGCTGAATGTTTGAAGTTATTGATGAGTAAAAACACTCAAGACTTTAGAACAGAGAGATGAGATCACAGGAAGTACTCACCTCGCTGTCGTGATTGTTGGCCAGTGTGAGCAAGGTGACAGGGCTTCCTGGCGTACTGCTGTCGCTCATGGGCGGCATGTGTCCGTTGCGCATGACGGGCACCGTGCCCAGGGCCTGACCCGGCTGAGGATGTGCGACCGGGAGGACCTGAGTTAGGTATTGTTTGACCTGCTGGGCCTGGGTCTGGTGGAGGTGGTACTTGGAGTTCTCCAGATGACTTTGAACCTTCAAAAAAAAGAGAAATGTAGCTTAGTAGGCCTTATTTGTCCATAGATTGTTCTCTTACTTCTGTGTTTTTCATATGACTTGTTTCCCAATATTAAGCATCTAAGCAACCACAACCACCTTACCGTATTCAAGATATACAAAAAACGTGCACTTATTTCCTTCAATTAAGCATATATTAAGCCCAACATCGCATTTTAATCATGTCTCAATGCAATCTGACTCAGTTACCTGCTTAAAACCTCCCCAAAAGTGACTTAATCAGTGCAATCCAACATTCGCCAAAAAACCAAACCAATGCACCTAAAGTGATTGTAAAGTGACCAAAAATGCCGTCATCATTTACTCACCCTCATATTGTCATGTATGAATTGTTTCTTCTGTGGAATGTAAAAGAAGATACTTAGTAAAATATCTTGTTTTATTTTCCCACAATGCAATGAAAGTCTTTGGGGATTCAGTGTGGTTTTTGGACCCCAATGACATTCATTATCTGGACAAAACAGTTTGTCAGTTGTTCCACAGAAGAAAGGAAGTCCTACAGGTTTGAAACGACACTAGGCGGGTGAGTAAATGATGACAGCACTTTCATTTCTGGGTGAACTACCCTTTAACCAAGCACCAAAAACGGCCTTCATCTTGCGCAAAACAAGTCAAAGCAGAACATAGCAAGTCCTTACGTTGGAAACTCGAGCTCCGTCTCTCATCTTGTAGAAACTACAGTCAGTTAAATGTGGCATTCTCAATCCCTGTACTTCCACACGGAGGAACGCTAAGGTAGGATCCCAGGCTGCGAAGAGGAAACCCGAGTGACTGTCCCCTCTTGTTCCTGTCCGGTCTTTATAACCAAGCAGGAGGAACTCCGTGACCTAATTAGAACTAAGACCAGGCCTTTCCTTTTTATTGCAGGTCGTAGTAATCACCTCAAGTGGAGAGATTACTGATCTGACAGGTTTGATCACCGCAGGGTCGAGGTCTTTCGCCTATATCGCTAATTCGGTGGGACCGCCCAGTTTTGTTTGTGTGAAGCGGCCAATCCCAGACTTCCCCCTTCTGCCACTTCTGCTTCAGGGGGTCCAAGACAATTACTGCTTGTTCTGTGCAGTTTCCAAATGACCCAGGGGCCCATCCCTGGACCAGACTCACTAGACAACATTGTCTTGTATCTGTTTTCAAAAACTAACTGTCATGAACCCAGTCGCTTCTCTAATTTTAGTGTATAACATATCGTAAAGCTAAATATAGGAGGGAAGCATTCATTCGGGGTGACAGAGGCGACCCCTAGTAGTCATTATTATGTTGTCTACGCTCACAAAAGCACAACTGTTGAGTTACTTTTATGGCGGTCAATGTATTTTCGGAAAAATCCAAAACTGAACTTTCACTGACCGCTGACAAAAAATACTCAATTGTGTGAATGAAAGTTATGTTTAATTTGATCAAAACGTCTGTTTGCAATAACAAAAGAGGCATTTATTACTAATACTTGTTGAATCAGAAACATTTGTTGGAAGTTAGGCTGTATCGCCCTTCAGTGGAAATCTTAAATGGAAAATATGTCATACGCACTGAAATAGTTATTTAAGCCCTTGAAGGATGAATCCGAGGACCAAATCGGATCTTCTATGCCCCTCTGACTGCGTATTCAACAGTTCAGCAGAGGTCTGTCTCTGTTTATCAGCCATTGCAAAGCTCTTTTCATTACACACACTAGATTTGACTTCAAAAAGACCTAAGAGTGTAACTTCTCTCTTATCCCAGGCAAAGGTGAAAGAAGCCATTGTGTGCCTGAGAGCTCATCTCTGCAGTGGGGAAGGGAAGGGTTATCCTGCTCACTGCTAGTTGTGTTAGAGGGCCACGTCCTTGACTTGATCTCCCCTTTCTGTTGTGAATGCAGGATACACGACTATTAACTAATCAAAGCCTGTAATCTGATTGAAGTTGTAGTGATTTTGTTCACAAATAAAGTGTAGACAGTGGAAGCCCTATATGTGAAGCTGTATTGGATGGCATATTTAAAACAACATCAGACACTCTAGAGGTTTCATTTACTAAACTTTCAGCAGGCAGATTATGAGCTGATTTTACACTAAATCATCACTGATACAGTGAGATTTGCATAAACTTATATTTTGATTGTATATCATAATGTTTATATATTTTCTACAAAAGTAAAGTGTACTCATTTAAATAACTTGGTGTACATAGTCCATCTGACATTTTTCTTTTAAATGAGCGTTTTCAATTTTACTCTTATCAGTGACATTATGACTAGTAACCCTTTCACTGCCATTAAAGTGAAAATACTGAACCTAAACATAGGAGCCTGATAACAATGTGTACACACACACTTTAAACTATTTTTATACAAATATATGTAATTAATTGTATATAATAGTCCATTATATTATAATCCAAAAAGTACTGACACAACATATGTCATAAAATAAAGATTTCCTTTACCTTAATTTGGACTTTAAGCGAACATCTTCCCTAGAAAACCTGTAATTGTGTCTTGAATGGCGAGGTATAATCTATTGTGCTAGCGTTGACGTTGCTTAATTTTGTTTCAGGATTAGTCAAGTTCTGGTTTCACTTCAGAAAAATCTGTGTTTTGAAACACTGGGGAGGGGGACGATTTTTACCATTTGTAGAAATTATGGACAAAACCTTTCAAGGCCAAAAGGTCAGGTATTAGAGTGGGTTAGAATGGGTAAAGTAGTTGAATCACTTCAGTATAAATCTATAGAATATGCCTTTACTCTGACAGATGTGAGTCAGAGCTACTCATGTTTGTTTTTCTGTTTCTGAAGACATCAGTTGTGCTATACTGAATATTCCTCCTCAGAATCAATGCTGTTAGACCACAAAAGTTTCTGAGGGGAAGAGAAAGTAAAACATCTTACACACACACACACCAAAAGAACAAAATCACATTCACATCAAGTATTGTTCCTTGTTGTGGATTTGACAGTATGTTTCTATGCATGTTATTCACAGCAGCAATAAACACAATTTAGCCACACGCAAAAATACAAAATGTCAAAATGCAAACCATCAAATCAAGCATCATTAATTGTATAGAAATATAGGTTTATATTATGAAAATGTTTGTATTTTTATATTATTTTACTATTAAAATATTAAATGCTATACATGTTTATAATATTTATTATTTCTCAAAAATATGTTTGTTAGCTCTATCATCATTCATTTACAGATAACATTTTAAATATATATTTAGTATATGACATTTAGTCATTTTGAGGGTGACTTGAGTGTCCAAATGCTTTTTGGGAATAGAGTGTGCTTTATAGCCACTCTGTATAGCCTTTTTTATCCTACTTCCATCATTCAACTCTCTACAAAAGTATTACAGATATTTTTAATTTTTGCTAGAATCATAAATCTGTCCATTTAACCAAGTCTCCAACCCAAATAGATATTCAAAGTATATTTACGCATTTGACACACACTTTTATCCAAAATGACTTACGGTGCAGCCAAGGTATACATTTTATCACTGTGCATTCCCTGGGAATTGAACCCATAACCTTGAGTGACAGTCCCAGCTGAGCAACAGGAAGCAATCTCTTCAAAACAGCACATTTATAGACTCAGAGTAACTGAAGCTCAATCTAAACTCACAGTTTTTCATTCAACCATTCCAAGCAACCATTCGAGAACATTAAACTCAGAGATTGACAAACAGCATTTGAACTCAAACTCGCATGCATCTCTCATCCCTATCTCTCTCTCTCTTTTGCAGCTACGTACCGGCATCAGTTGTATCTCAGTGAGAGAGATGACTTGAACCACACAGCAGCGGCTCATGGTCCACAAGAAGGCCTTCAGTCACGCAAACAACATGCACAAATGGCCTGCAGTCTTTGCCCTTAAACCGCAACCCAAGAGGAGTCAGTCCAGTGTAAATGCAACAAGGCTAGGAAAGCAGAAGGATAACTAAACGTGTGTGTGTGTGTGTGGCTTTCCTGAGCTGTGTGTGCAGAAACACCGGCCTGGAGAGGAAGGCATGACACATCAGCTTTTTCAGCTCTCCAGCTTCCTCTGTACGGGATCTAGTGGTCACCCAAAGGCCTGACGGAGGCAGAATTTCAGGTGCTAGAGACTGAGCGTTATTTTGTTCTTGGTCCTTCCTGTCTGATCTTTACAGCCTTACTCAGCACATTCCCCTGATAGGTTATCTCTTTAACACACACAACGCACATAAAATTTAATCAAACGAAAAGCTACTGCGGACACACTCGCTTGCGTGTGCACTTGTAAGTAGTGTAGTGCACACACATTCACTTTGAGAACCAACAAGTACACTCAAGGCCAAAGAAGTGCGTAGTGCTGCTTACTGAAGCCTCTGAGATTAAAATGATTACATTGTTTTGACTGTTTTCCATTCAATCTTGTCTTCCAGGGCAATTTTTATATTGAACCATCTAAATCTTTTCCCACAGTCTGCAGTGTTTGTGTTTCTCTGTAGAAACAGTATAAATCTGACTTACTGCTAGTTTAAACCACAAACTCAAACAGATGAGGAATTTATGGAAGTCTGTTTCCACCTCAGAGTAAAAAATAAAAAATGTAATTGTAAGATCATTGTTGTCATTGTGAGAGAGAACAAATGTCACATTTGCAATTGGCCTGGTTTCACGGACAGGGCTTAGATGAAGCCAGGATTAGGCCTTAGTTCAATTAGGATATTTTATCAGTTTTATAAACGTGCATCTTGAGACAAAACAATTGCACTGGTATGTTTTAAGATTTGTCAGTGCAAGCTGCTTTCAGTTAAAACAGCTCAAACCTCAAACATGCACTTTAGTCTGGGATAGGCTTAAGCCTCGTCTGTGAAACCAGGGGATAAAGCTGCCATTTTGAGAAATTATTCGCTGTTGAGAGATATAAATTTGCAGTTGTGAGAAATGGAATCGTGAGATTTAAATTCAAAATTATATAAAGTCACAATTACAAGAAATTAAGTCATATTGTGAGATTTAAATTCAAAATTGGGGGACATAAACTTGCAATTATGGTCAATTAAATCGCAATTGTGAGATATCAAGTGACAGCAAAATATTCAATGACAATTGAGCAATATAAAGTCACATTTACAAGGAATAAAGGCTTTAGTGCTGCATGATATAAACTAAGCAAGACAATTTGGGCCATTATAAAACTAGTATCTCAAATGATGATTTGTGGCATGAGAACAGTGAGAAGATTGTTGAAATCATTACAGCGCTTTCAAGTAGACAGGATGTGTGTATCAGCATTCTTTTGTTGCTTTGTTTCCTGTTTTAAAGGAAATGCAGAGGAAAGTTTCTAGTAATGGACCAGAGTGCCTTTGAACCTGTGTGTGTGTGTACCTGGTATTCCCGGCATGCCCTACGTTATGGGGATATAGCCTTATAACGATAGTAATACCAGTACATTTTGACATTATGGGACATTTTTTGGTCCACATGAAGAAAACAAAAAGCTTATGGAGTGTTTTGAAAATGTAAAAATGCAGAAGGTTTTCTGTGATGGGTAGGTTTAGGGTTATGGGATAGAATATATACAGTTTGTACAGTATAAAAATCATTACGCCTATGGGAAGTCCCCATAAAATGTGTGTGTGTGTGTTTTCTAGAGTTTCTGTATGTTTGTATATTTACCTCTTACTGAAAATCCTGGTTGGCCATTTTTCCATGTTTTTCTCTGGGCCCGGACTGAATTCTCACCTTTGTTAGTCCCACATACAGTATGTATAAAACATGAGCTACTTCCTGTAAGAGTTGGGCCGCTTCTGAGACAAGACTTCAAAGTCCAGCTCACACATCTGAGAGCTGTTTTATCCAAGTAGAAAAGGAATGCATAATAACCAGAAGACTTTAATGATTCATATATAAATTAAATATTACACTCATTTTAACTCTATGATAGGAGTGCCAAACTGTCCTCCCTGAGCTCAGTGCTGCAGCCCAGTTTATCAACAAGAAATATGGTATGTGAAAGATGTACAAAATTTACCTGGATTCTCTTTCATTGTATTGTAAAGTGACCCAAAAATGTAAACATTTAAGCTGATCTTAATATTTTTGAATATTTATTTTTATTTAATTTTTATTTAAAATGTACCTGTGCTATTATTCTTTAAAATCAATACCAGTTGGTTTGTTATTTTTGTTACATATGGAAGCTTGTTTCTGCCGTGGAATAGAAAAATTAAAAAAGGTCATTGAGAATATTTCTCTCACAATTCTAATGTTTTTTCCCCTCGGAATTGTTTATATCTCACAGTTTTGAGAAAACAAGACAAAATTACAAGATAAACAAGTTTAAAATTCGCACTTCTGACTTTTTACATGTAATTACAAGCTTATCTCGCAATTCTGAGTTTATATCTAAATTGCAAGAATGGTAAGAAAAAGTTAGAATTGTAATTTTTTTTTCCTTGCAATTCCAAATTTACATCTCGCAATTCTGAATTTATTTCTCAAAATTCCAAGTTTATATCTAGCAATTCTGAGTTTATATTAAAATTGCAAGATGTAAACTTGGAATTATGAGAAATAAAATCAGAATTTTAATCTTTTCATAGCAAACGTTACGTGTCTCAAGTATGCAGGGCCTTGTAAAGATGCTTACAGTAGTTTTGAAAAAAAGTATTTGGACTGCTAAGTCTCACTTAAAAATGTATGAATCTCATTGCATTTGGTAACTATGGAAGCTTGTCAGTTCTGAGTTTTAGATATAAACTTGGAATTGTGAGATATAAACTGACTATAAAACAGAAACAAGCTTCCATAGTCACCAAATATTAATCATCGGCAATGTTACATAAACAGCTTCATAGGTTGCTAATAGGTTTGTGCGTTTAAGAGTGGGATGAATAGAAACTTGGTTCCCCCAGAAAAGATGTGATTATGTCTAATGCGATTTTCGATGTAAATCAATTAGCCTCCACTCCATCAGGGCCGACAAGGCAAGCCGTTCACAGGCACACCTGAGAGGAATTCACTCAACCCCGTCCCATTCAGACCCACGGTCCCTGTGCGCGGACAGATTTAATTGCAGACCTAAAACAAACAGCGACTGTAAAACACTATTCAAATACAGGCTATCCACTTCAAATAATGCATTGGAAAGTAGTTGTAGTGAATCAGACTTTTCGGAAGCATCTAACTGTATCCCATGATCTTCTAACTCGGCCCCCCGCTTTGCACTGATCCCCTTAAAAATCACAAAATGACCAAACTGCATCACATGACTTCCCTCTACACGCCAGACTCACAAAAAGGACCCACCGCTCTCAGGGCAAGGGTTTATGGGTAAGCTGTGGTTTTGAAAGGCCTTCTTTTATCTGGGTTTGGGCTAATCACTGGTTTGAATCACCTAAATGGATTTGCCTGCACTGTTTCTTTTTGGCTGTGGAGAGTTGTGTTATAACGACAGATCGTAAGTTAATTTCAGGATTCGTCTCAGTGAGGTGAGTTGGGGTAAGGACATTTCTGTTGTACACAAACGTAACAAACATATAAAGCAATTGCGGTATACAAGCAATAATGCACAGATGTACACTACTGTTCAAAAGATTGGAGTCGGTAAGATCAAGGAAATTCACATTAAATTGATTTTTAAAACAATGTTTTACAATGTTACAAAAGATTTCTATTTCAAATAAATGCTGTTCTTTTGAACTTTCCTTTCATCAGAGAATCCTACAAATATTAAGCAGTGCAACTGTTTTCAACATTGATAATAAGAAATGTTTCTTGAGCAGCAAATCAGCATGTTAGAATGATTTCTGAAGGAATGGTGAGAAATGATGATGAAAATTCTGCTCAATTCAGCAATGAAATACTTTTTAAAAACATTATAAAAAAACAATCGTACAGACCCCAAACCTTGAAGAACCTCTGAAGAAAATGTATCACTATGCTAGGGTGTTGCTATGCGGTTTCTGGAGCGTTCTGAGTGGATTTTAGCATGTTGCTATGTGGTTGCTATGGTCTTCTGGATAGCTGCTAGGTGGTTTCTTACTGGCCCAAGTCGAAAGAACCCATTCCTGAATCTATCAGGTCCCTTTTTCAATTTAAGCCTATGAGATCTTTTCTCACCATCCTAAGTTTGATTGCTTTGAAAAGCACATCTTTACCCAACTAACTAGATATCACTGATGGTTATGGGATGAGTTACATGCAAAAGTTTAGGCTTATGGGTTTGTTCAAATCAATCGCACTAAGTATGAGGAATAGTAATAACAAGCACCACTATCTATAATGTATAGTGATATAACATGGCTGAAAACTGCATTACAGACTCCTTAATTTCAGACTAGATGGTTTTATTTTAAGTACTCAAGCCCTCATGTCATTGTCTCAGCTTTCTGTTGTAAAATAGCTGAACACAACCAATCCATTTTACTTCAAATGTCATGAAAGATTGAAGCGGGGGATTCAATTTGGCCTTTAAACACAGACTCTTGTCTTATCTGATTGGAAGAATGTACATAACGTGTCTGTACTCTTATTTATGAGTGCACATTTAAAGCAGTATCAAAAGTTGGATGGGTTGTCCAGATATCCGCACAATTGCTGCCCTTATCCTGAAATTTGAGTTTATAATGTGAGTGATCGTATGGCCTATGGTCCAGAGTAAAATATATTTAACTTTACAACCTTTTTTTTCCCCTTCCAAGTGCACATAAAGTGCATTTGTGGGCTAAATTTGCAAAGCCCTGTTCAAAAGCTTTAGCTTGAGATGTATTCATTACGGACTAAATCTAATTGTGTAAAATGAAATAATGCAATAGCTGTTTAATGAAGACTAAGCAGAAAATTAGATCAACTTTGACCTTACCCGAACTAATAATACACAGTTTGAAGGATGACAAAGAAACTTTTGTGTCCACGTTCTCTTCAAGTCAGTGTCACTTGTGTGTTGTGTGTGTGTTGTGACTGTGGAGAGTCTACACAGCGTCCATGTGCATGTGTGGACATACACAGAGGCACAAGTGTGTCTGATTGTGCCGTAACATGCGTGACACGTTAAAGCAGTCATGGTCATCTCAAATACAGTGTAAAAGCCTTCAGTCATTACACTGACACTATGAGGCACATAAATCTTATACTGCTAATACACACACACACACACACAAAGTTCGTTTATATACAGTTCTATGCTCAACGTTTTAGCATACATGTTTGCGTTTCACATTTCTCCTCAAGACGTCATTGAACTTTTCTTAAACTTTGTTATATACTTTGTTAGCTACTCAAAACAAAGGTTTATTCACAAACCCTATAAATATCAGCTCATCAAGAGTGCTATAAACGAGGGGGTGAACTTTTCATATTTCAGACCATTACGACTTAATCAAATGAATTGTAATATCCAGACATTTCTTTAAAGATGAATACACTGATTTTGTGATTTTTAAATTGGATCATTGTAATTTCCTTCCACAGACCGAACTCTCCACACTGTCCCCGGCTCAAATTGATTAATCAGCACAGCCTGAGTTGAATTTGATCATGGAGTAGAAGAACAGACACTTGTACAAAGTGACCAGTGTGGTGGCCTCTCATGTTCAGGATTGAATGAAAGGCCTTGTCCGTCTGGCTGAAACAGAGGCTGATCTTCTGGACGGATCCTTCTACTCACCTCTGATTTGTGGCATATCAGATGAGGTATTTTTGGGGCATATGGGGAAATTGGTGACATACAACATGGCTGACACCGCAAGAGAGAGGTTCATTACTACATAGACAACAGGTGCATAATCTCAGTGGCCACTTAATGTCTGAATGTCATTGCATTAGATAACAAAGTGGCATCTGTCTTTACTCAGAATGAACTTCACTTTTCAGAGCAATTGTTTGCAATGATTTTGTCCTACTTGTCTTCATTCATCAATCAAAAGCACTAGTTTTGATATTTTGTTTTCGAAAGCAATGAAATTCATATAGATTAATGTCAATTTCTGCTTCAACAGTAAAAAGTGACTTTTTTTCTAGTGTATTATGATTGTGTGTCACATTACGACTAAGGACCCTATTTTAATGATCTGAGCTCATGGTCTGAAGTGCATCCGAATCCACTTTTGCTAGTTTTGGTCTGCGTGCCAGGCACATGGTCCAAAAGGGTTGTATCTAGTCTCTTAATGAGTAATGGGTGTGTTTTGGGTGTAACGTGCAATAAACCAACTAAAGGGAACTCTCATTCCCTTTAAAAGCCAGTTGCGCTCGCGCCATGACGGATTCACTATTTACATGGCGGAATTTGCGAGCGGAAAGACTGAACAGTTCTCCAGAGAGGAATCCTTTTATTTTTAATATTTAAAAATGTTTGTATGCTGCTGCGTGTCCCTGTGTGTGTAATAAGCAGAGTGTATGCATGTTGTTTACCTACCTATAGGTGCATATTACTAACGTGCCCTTCATATAACAAAAAAATACTGCGGCATTGACTTTAGACCAGGTTTTTGTTGGTCAATGGTGCCAACAATGCACCTGAACACACCACGTTTTCAGACCAGCACGCCCAACTGGAACGCAAACAAATGGATGAGAGTGCATTTGCTATTTAAACAATGTGACGCTGGACATGAAAATGATAACTGCGTCAGGCTGAAACTAGCAAAAACATTTGCGCCAGGTGTTTGATAGGGCCCTTAGTGTCCCTATTCTGCTTTTTTCGCAAATTTCCTTTCATGCAGTGTGTAATATAGATAGATAAATACTTTATTTAATATAACTGTTTTGAGAGATAAGTGGTAGACTAATCACAATAGACTGGGTCATCTGATCAATCAGAGTAGAGTAGGCTTAGAAAGGAGGGGTTTAGAGACTGAATCTTCAAAATAACCATTTTTGGACTCTTTCAGAAAATAGATGAAGCAGCAATGTTGTTACATGTATGCCTTTTTGTGTCATCTCCGACCCTGATTTCCTATGTTCTGATTAGTTCA
Organism: Paracanthobrama guichenoti; assembly: GCA_018749465.1. Taxonomy (NCBI): domain Eukaryota; kingdom Metazoa; phylum Chordata; class Actinopteri; order Cypriniformes; family Gobionidae; genus Paracanthobrama; species Paracanthobrama guichenoti. The sequence continues at coordinate 3,640,619 of CM031946.1, forward strand.
TTTGGTTCCACCTGTGTTCTGATAATTATCTCATTAGCTCCCTTGTTTAGTTCCTGCTTATAAGTTCTCAGTTCTCCTCAGTGTTTGTCAGTTCTCGTCTAAGATTCTACATGTTTGATGGTAATTCCAGGAGTTCTATTATTAAAGATCCTATTTTCTGTTCACCCTTGTCTTCGTGAGTTTTATACTGCATGTACCGTAACAAATGTACATTATGAGAAATCTGAATCTTATTTTTTTTTTACCTTTGATGCATGTAAATCTATTGTAGGAGATAAATTTTGGAACCTTTTAAAACAGCATAACAGGGGCACTTCAGTAGCCCCTTTCACACAGTCTTTACTGGTAAAATGCCAGTGAAAGAGATCATGTTTGAACAGGACCTTGTGTATACACATATATACCTATATATACACA
>CM031946.1:3648535-3673535 GCA_018749465.1 Paracanthobrama guichenoti
ATTCATATATGATGAGAATACTAATATCAATCATGATTTATAAACGCTGAGTCATTTAAGCTGAAGGAACAGTTCCTAATTTAATTTTCCTTTTTGAAGTTGTCAAGAAGTATTTTCACATCTCCAGAAGTCTTTTGAATTCCCATAAACCAGCGTAAAGGCATTAATGGCTGCCAAATGTAACTTTCTAACCACGGCACCACAATGACGAACAATAACACACTCCGTTGAAAGGAATCCCACATTCTTGAGGAGCTTTCACTTTTTTTCTCATCTCGTTTCCCTCTCAGCTGAGTACGTGTGTGACGTTAACGTGAGACGATGCTTCTCTTTTCATCACTGCAGGGTGCTGCTCAAACCAAAAGCCTGACTTTAAGACCTATTAGGTTATTAAGTGCCTGATATGGCACACCCAGATACGGGAAAACCACCAAAGTCAGTCCTATAGCAGTCCGGACTGCGCTGGAGTGGGGTGGAGGGCATCCGTCTGAGCATAAGTGTTTTAAGGAATTTTACCTCATCACGTGCTGGTAACTTGAGCATGTAGATAGCAGCAATTGAGTTTCGTCCACATGTGCGTGAGCACAGCTAATTGTGTATGATACGCAAGGACAGGTCGCGACATTCTGTGCCACAACAAAGACGATGAAAGCACCATTGTAAACACACATGCTTTTGTTTACACACAAACACGCACTTTAACAAGGGATCTACTGCATGCAATCTAGAAATAAGTTTTCTCTGCCCAAAAATGTTTTACTGTTCCCATCTGATGTTGACAACCTTCTCATTCATTTAAGACAAATTAAATGATAAAGAGAGAGCAGATTTTTTGGGACGTTTATGAATTTTATAGATGCATGTTTGGACATATTGCATGTCGTTATAAGAGATATAGATTATATATGAATAGAGATTAGTAAATTACTGAAGTATTTGTCTTTTTTTTTATTTATATGATCAATATATAAAAGCCCATTACCCAAGTAGCCAAATTTGCTTTTTTTTTTTTTTTTGTTCGTCTAACTGTTTTATAGAAATGAGATTAATTTCCATATCAGGACTGTGATCTTATGGCTGGTGTCCAAATTAAGATGCTTTAGGAGACTGTTAACTGAAAATATGAAGCGTAAAATGGCCCGTCACTATAACACACGCAACACCAATGATACAATTATGTGAATTAAATTAGCCAGATTGAATTTACTTTGTCAAATGTAGCATAACATTGACACATTAAATATGTTTTTCATTATACACCTAGTTTGTAATGTGATTTTTCATTACAGATTAATTTGATGCAATAGGACAGACTTTAAAGCATTTAAAGTTTGCAGTTGGCATATATTGGCACTTGCTCCAAAATAATAAACTTTATATGGCAGGATAAACCAGCATATAAACAATAGCGCAATCACACTACAGATGAACCATTTCCTGATCTAGTAAACAAAACATTAAATGCTCAGTTGACTTACCTGACCGTACCAGTTATATTCCAGCATTTTGATTTTATGGGTGGTATCGCTCTCAAAAGCCAAACTTTCGCTCTCTATGGCACAACAATATCATGCATTTACTTGTGTAGACTCATCTACGGGTCCCTCTAAGCCATCGACACACACCACAAGCCCGTTTAGCACTCCTAAGCTTACGACCTGTTGATAATGAACCTGAACCCATTATTTTGAGTCAATGAATTGAAAGAAATGGGGCAAGGAATGAAAGCCACAGGGCCAATTACTGATGCTCTTTGATGTATTATTCTCCCTCCCTCACTCAAATGGATCTGCACATTTTGTCTTCATCCTCTGTTTTTCATTAATTATTTTGCTTGGGGTCAAAGTTCGACTGGCTAATTGTGCAGACGGTTCAGCTTCGAGAATGGCAGTGATTCTCCAAAAGCTGACACTCTCTCTAGCTGTGCTCAGACACCTTGCATTATGCCAATTAATCCAATTCTTTGATTTTTTTTTTTTTTTTTAATTTTCCTTTCTTCCTTTCTTGTTCAACCTCTCTTTCTGTCCCTTCATCATCTTAAAATCTTAAAAGAGTTAATGGGGTCTTGGACTGGTTGGGAGATTGTTAGGTCAACTAGAGTAACTAATAGTTAAGTGTTGGTGACACATGGAGAGCTTTATTTTACATAATGTATTCCAACCCATAAAGGGGGGTTGTGTCAGTTTGTGTCATGACATATCAGGACACAAATGTGTATAATGGCATGGGTATGACATAGGTATTACAAGGAGAGGGTGACTTATGAGGACATTACCCATGTCCCCATTTTTCAAAAGGCTTATGAATCATACAGAATGAGTTTGTTTTTTGTTTTTTTGAGAAAGTAAAAATGTGCAGTTTCCTGTGATGGGTAGGTTTAAGGGTAGGGGTAGTGTAGGGGGATAGAAAATACGGTAGGTACAGTATAAAATCCATTACGCCTATGGAATGTCCCCACAATTCACAAAAACAAATGTGTGTGTGTGTGTGTGTGCGTACGTGTGTGTGTACATGTTTTTCTATCCTGGTGGGAACTTCAACCTGGATGCACACAGACTCATGGGGACTCTTGTCACTTTGGGGACCTAAATTGAGGTCCCCATGGGTACAAAAAGCTTATAAATCATACAGAATGAGTTCTTTTGAAAATGCAAAAAAGCAGAAAGTTTTGTGTGATGTGTTGGTTTAGGAGTATGGTTAGTGTAAAGGGATAGAATATACGCTTTGTACATTATAAAAACCATTACGTCTATGGAGAGGTGTGTGTGTGTTTTAAATTAATTTGGCAACATTTAATGCTAATATTTCTTATTTTGTCTTTTCACAATATTATATTGAATATTGAAGTCACTGACATGCTCTGGGAAGAAAAAAAAAAAAAAAAAATGTAGATGCTTAAAAAAATATTTTTTTAGAAATTGTTCTTGAGTGTAATCCTTATGATTGCTAAGTTTTTTTTTGTAAGTTAAACATAAGTAGAAAATGTGTATTAATTCATTATTAATTAAAAATTAATTTTCAAAATTTAATTCTGGCAATCTAAATTTTAAATATCCACAATATCTCTAGGTTTGCATGGGAGCCCTGGCATCGTCACATAGAAATTTACAAGAATTACAAAAATGATTTTTGAAGTACCAGTAGGATTAGATATTCTTACACCTTTAAGGGGGGGATGCAGTGACACATGGAACAAGATAACCCAGGATTATGTTAGCTCAAGGATAAAACATCCCCACAAGAAAGCACAATAAAAAAAGCTGCATATTAATTTATAAAATAAAAGATAAAAATCACACTTATTATTGCTGTCAAAGTTGTCCTTTCATCACTCGCTTTCAGTTCCTGCTTAGTGTTTGGCATCTTCCATGCCAATCAATACATCCTAGTTTCTCTCATCTTGCATATGATCTTTTATGGGAAGCTTGTTTCCACCACGGAAAAAAACAAGATAAAAGATAATTGCGACTTTTATCTCACAATTCTGACTTTTTCCTCCCAATTTAGCTTTCATCTCGCAATTCAGATTTTTTTTCTTCTCACAATTGTGAGATATAAACTTGCAATTGTGAGTTATAAAGTCCATTTCTGAGGGGGGAAAATGACTTTTTTTTTCTCATCATTTTATAGAGTTTGTATCTTGCAATTCTGACGTTATAACTTGCAATTGTGAGTTTATATTACGCAATTCTGTGGAAAAAAGTCTGAATTGCAAGATAAAAAGTGGCAATTACCTTTTTTTTGGATTTATTTACTAAAATAAAAATCCTGTTGGGGACTAGAACCTGTTTGGAAACCCACTCATTGACATCACAGAGGATTTAAGAAACAAAAGAAATATTATTCTAGAGCTTATAGCTTTCCACAATGGGATGTATAGAGTAATCTGAATGAGATTAGGAAATGCAGAGAGTTTTCCTCTGATCTTGACTGACATTTATCTGCTAAATTTACTTACAGGAAGCATTGACTGACCTTAAAGGATAGTGCATGCCACTTTCCAGCTTTATAGATAAACTGTATCAGAATTTAAAACTATCTGAAATTGGTATGTGAATGGAAAATGACCAATTTTTCACCACTTCATTGTTTTAAGTTTATTTTATTTTTCATTTAAATTGTTTAGTCTAGGGACTCATGCACCACTTAACTCCTGTGTCCTTTTCAGTCATTTTGTCCATAAGACGCCAGCGACTAATCAGTGTGGCCGAGCCGTGATTCTGAGACGTCGGCCTGAGGGTTTTGTGATGGCCCCTGGTGATACACCACATTAAGGGCCACAGTGGCCCTGTTTGATACATGTCTCATGTCCCATCGAACACAGAAATGGACTCACACTGGTCAGAGACCAGAGGTCAGTTGGGACAGGCAGATAATATCTTTGAAGACAAGAAGAGTCTAGTCCTCCTGCATTTTACCGTTTAATCAATACGATCAAAGCAATTCTACATAGTGGAAAGTCACATGCAAGATCTGTCTCATAACAGACAACTGTGACACTGTTTCCATTAATTATTCATCAGGTTCATGTTTGTACTTTATACGTTATTAACATTATAAGAGTTAATAATTCTATTTATTTTTGTATAAAATTTCAAATGTATAATTATTATTTTATTAAAGCAAAAACTTATTTAGCCCTTTTTCATGCACTCATGTGCACAAAATGTCTTCTTTTTTTTCTCCTGTAAAGCTCCTATAAATGTAATAAAATATATAAATAAATCTAATATGTTTGTGTTTGGAAAAAATTTAAATTGCTCCACAGAAGCCGGTTTCTAAAATCAGTGTGAGATTTTTCTGACTGGGGGAATATTTCATGAAAATGTATCACCTGTCCTCCCATATTGCCATTATAATGCCAGAATATCATTACTGTAAGTTTATGTATACATCATATTTGTTGCATGCTCTGTCTAATTTAAATAATCTTTTGTTCTGTTGCACAGTACAGTACAGCTTGAAATGTGATCTGTATTTTTGTCAGATTCACCCATTAAGAAATCTTCTGCTCACTTTCAAGCTCAAGCACAAACAGCCGTGCGGATGTACACATTCTGAAGTTTTATTATACTGTCAGATTTGATTAAAAAGAAAAAGTAAAACCTTTACTGCTTGTAATAATCCCTGTACACCTAAATAGACCCCTTCCCTCCTTACGTCCACTGTCTAGCCCTCTGGCCAGATCAGGCCTCGCGGGTGCCCCGGGGCACAACGCTCTGCCCCGCTCAAGGCTAAAAGCCCACACTAGCATATATTCCATGCATTGAACCTTTTTCCTTTGAATCCTATTAGTGGCTGAACATGGTTTAACTGAAAAAGACTGCCGACTTCACTCAATTAGGCCTAATAGGATTACAGGGCTGGTATGGGCCGGGTGGTTTAAATAAGACAAGAATTTTGGCAGACACCTGCTACATGTACTGCATTAATCTTATAAAGGAGAGTATGCTGGCTTGTTAATGGGGATTGCACATGCCAAGACTTCAGTTGCCATCTTTGTTGAGGCAAGAATGAAGCTTGTGATGAAATGACTGTTCACTTGTTTCAGGCCTATTCGGGTATTTTATGTTGTGAGCCAAAGCACGTGTGTATCATCAGAAAACCATGCAATTTATAAGATTGAAATTTTCAATTGATTATACACTACCAGACAAAAGTTTGGAAACATTAAGGTTTTTTTAATGCTTTTGAAAGTAGTCACTTAGGGCCAGATTTCCTAACAGCTTACACCAGCGCAAACCCTCTTTTGGCATTAAAAACTACTTTCAGGATTTACTAAAGACAAGCAGTAAAAAATTAGCACTGAAAAGGCATAGGCACAGTTATTTTTGCGGGTGACCTTATTGTTGCATATGCATTTGTAGGAGTTTCCCTTTCAGGTGCAAAATTTATGTGAGGAGAGTATTTAAATTAATCGTGCAAGGTGATTTACTAATGTTTGTGCTCGTCAATTTACTGCACCATTATTTACTGCCCAAAAAAAAGCTGCTAACTGGTAGATTGCGTTGGTCATTATGGAAATGATCCAGCTGCATCGGTGTTCTTTAATTTGCACGTCGTCAGTAGATTACACGCTGAAATTTCCACTCCCATCGGCGCTTTTACTGAATTGCACTCATGCTAATTTGCCCAGTTTAATAAACCTGGCCCTTAATGTCACTAAGGCTGTATTTATTTTGTCAAAAATACAGTAAAAACAGTAATACTGTGAAATACTATTAAAATGTAATTTATTCTTGTGATGGCAATACTGAATTTTCAGCATCATTACTCCAGTCATGATCTTTCAGAAATGATTCTAAGATCATTTCTTCTTATCAATGTTAAACCATTTTAGCTGTTTTTGTTTGTTTGTTTTTGTTTTTTGGAAATCATGATACACTACCATTCAAAAGTTTGTGGTAAGTACATTTTTAAAAAGGTAGTAATAAAAGAAAGAAAAAGTGAATTAAATGAATACTTTTATTTAGAAAAGTCACATTATATTGATAATAAAATACAGCAAAGACATTTATGGAATTCATTGTGAATTTATTATGAAATATTACATTTTATATATATATATATATATATATATATATATATATATATATATATATATATATATATATATACATACATACATACACACACACACACACACACACACACACCTAAAGGATTATTAGGAACACCATACTAATACTGTTTGACCTCACGCAGAACTGCCTTAATTCTACGTGGCATTGATTCAACAAGGTGCTGAAAGCATTCTTTAGAAATGTTGGCCCATATTGATAGGATAGCATCTTGCAGTTGATGGAGATTTGTGGGATGCACATCCAGACACGGCTCTGTTCCACCACATCCCAAAGATGCTCTATTGGGTTGAGATCTGGTGACTGTGGGGGCCATTTTAGTACAGTGAACTCATTGTCATGTTCAAGAAACCAATTTGAAATGATTCGAGCTTTGTGACATGGTGCAGTGTCCTGCTGGAAGTAGCCATCAGAGAATGGGTACACGGTGGTCATAAAGGGATGGACATGGTCAGAAACAATGCTCAGGTAGGCCGTGGCATTTAAATGATGCCCAATTGGCACTAAGGGGCCTAAAGTGTGCCAAGAAAACATCCCCCACACCATTACACCACCACCAGCCTGCACAGTGATAACAAGGCGTGATGGATCCATGTTCTCATTCTGTTTACGCCAAATTCTGACTCTACCATCTGAATGTCTCAACAAGATTCAAGATTCAAGAGTTTTATTTGTCACATACACAGTTATATACAGAATATACAACCGGCAGTGAAATGTAAACAGGTCCGCTCCATGGACAGTGCAAATTCACAGTTAAAAACACAAGGAAGAAATTATAATAGAAATAGGATATAAAAAAAAGTATATCTATATATATATATATATATATATATATATATATGTCTATATCTGTAGAATTATAAATAATCAAGTCAAGAGAAAAAAAGGTAACAAATAAGGATAAAGTGGAATAAAATAATTGAAGTAGACTTTGCAGTGAGTAAACTGTAGACTTATAAATATGTGGTTAACAAATGTATAAAGAGTATAATGTGCAAACAGGTTTATAACAGGTTGTTACACAGTAACAACGAGAACAGAAAGTGCAGTGCAATGTCAGTGTATCGATGTTTATCCTGGCGTGAAGTCACGTGATGTTAAGTGACTGAGTTCAGGAGTCTGATGGCCTGGGGGAAGAAGCTCCTCCTGAGTCTCTCAGTTTTGGCCATCAGGCTTCGGAAGCGCTACCAGATGGTAGCAGCGTGAAATGAGGGTTTGCAGGGTGATTAGAGTCCTTGATGATCTTGGTAGCTCTACCTTTGCAGCGTTTGGTGTAGGCGTCCTGCAGAGACGGAGAGCTGACCCTGAGATACGCTCGGATAAGCGCACTACTCTTTGCAGGGCTTTGCGGTCATGACTGGTGCTGTTCCCATACCACGCTGTGATGCACTGAGTTAAAACACTTTCTATCGCCCCTAAATAGAAAGTTTTCAGGATAGCTGGTGAAACCCTGAATTTCCTCAGCTGGCGCAGGTGGTACAGTCTTTGCCTGGCTTTTTTCACCTGTGTCTGAATGTGAGCAGTCCAGGTCAGGTCCTCGGAGATGTTTACTCCCAGGTACTTGAAGCTGCTCACTCTCTCTACTGGTGACCCGCTGATCATGAGGGGGAGTATGTCCGTTGCTGTCTCTTCCTGAAGTCCACAATCATTTCTTTGGTCTTGCCAACATTCAGAGAGAGACAGTTGTCCTGGCACCATGATGTTAGATGCTCCACCTCGCCCAAGTATGCCGTCTCATTGTTGTTGGAAATGAGGCCCAGGACAACAGTGCGTGTTGTGGCTTCACAAATGCTTTGCTGCATACCTCGGTTGTAACGAGTGGTTATTTCAGTCAAAGTTGCTTTTCTATCAGCAACTTTGACTGAAATAACCACTCGTTACAACCGAGGTATGCAGCAAAGCATTTGTGAAGCCACAACACGCACAACCTTGAGGCGGATGGGCTACAACAGCAGAAGACCCCACCGGGTACCACTCATCTCCACTACAAATAGGAAAAAGAGGCTACAATTTGCACGAGCTCACCAAAATTGGACAGTTGAAGACTGGAAAAATGTTGCCTGGTCTGATGAGTCTCGATTTCTGTTGATACATTCAGATGGTAGAGTCAGAATTTGGCGTAAGCAGAATGAGAACATGGATCCATCACGCCTTGTTACCACTGTGCAGGCTGGTGGTGGTGGTGTAATGGTGTGGGGGATGTTTTCTTGGCACACTTTAGGCCCCTTAGTGCCAATTGGGCATCGTTTAAATGCCACGGCCTACCTGAGCATTGTTTCTGACCATGTCCATCCCTTTATGACCACCGTGTACCCATTCTCTGATGGCTACTTCCAGCAGGATAATGCACCATGTCACAAAGCTCGAATCATTTCAAATTGGTTTCTTGAACATGACAATGAGTTCACTGTACTAAAATGGCCCCCACAGTCACCAGATCTCAACCCAATAGAGCATCTTTGGGATGTGGTGGAACGGGAGCTTCGTGCCCTGGATGTGCATCCCACAAATCTCCATCAACTGCAAGATGCTATCCTATCAATATGGGTTTCTTTAGCACCAAATCATCTATTAGAATGATTCTGAAGGATCATGTGACACTGAAGACAGAAATAATGATGATTCAGCTTTGCATCACAGGAATAAATTACATTTTAAAATATATTACAACAGAAAACAGTTAATTTAAATTGTAATAATATTTCACAGTATTACTGTTTTTACTGTATTTTTGATCAAATAAATGGTGAGATTAAGAGACTACTTTAAAAAAACATTAAAAACAATGTTTCCAAACTTTTGACTGGTACTGTATATGATTATATAATCTTTATATATTAAATATCATGTATTTATTATTTTCTATAATATAAACAGATTCTTTTGACCTTTTCCATTCCTTTTCTTGAAAAAGAGATAAAGGGATATCCGGAGCGTCTGAACAAGGAGGGTAATCCATATATTTAATATTATGTATTCTATTATTTTCTTTGTTTTCCGATATAATACAATTTGAATAGTTCAGCCATGAAACACTTCTCTCAAGTTCTGATTAAAATTGTTTAAATTTACATTTAAATGTTGTTTAAATGTAACTTGTACAGCCAATCGATTTCACGTATCCATTACTACTTCCCTTTTTAACCACTACACATCCAAACGAAAACACTAATTCTGAGTGTTATGCAAATTCTTATTCTAGCCTTCCACCTCCTCAGCACCACCTGCTATGAGGGTCTCCCTCTCTCTAGCAGCATTTCCCTTAATTTTGTGTTCTGAGCATTTAGCTGTACTTGCGCTGCAGCAGCAGTGTAGCAGATCTAGTCCAACAACACCAAACCCTTTTATAAACTATCCTGAATTGTCATAACTGAGATAGCGCGTCAAACAGATGCTAGAGATTCTTTTGACCTTTTGAATCTCTTCTTTCAGACAGGTAAACAGGTTTCCATGTTTCCATCCCACATTGGGTTTTTACATGCAATAAATAGAATTTAAAAGGCTGCTGGTTTGATCCTATTACCAGGGAACGACCCTGACGGATCAAAAAGAGACACGGAAGGACTAAGCAACATCAAACAGCAGGGCTGTAAAAGTCCCTGGAAATGTTGTACTTAAGAGTATTTCTGATCAGAGTCAGTCATTTTATAGAAAGGGAGAACAGTGACAATGACAGACTGAGTCACACTACTGTCCTGGAAAAACCCCATCTTATGTTGCAATTGATAACAGGACGGTTGTCATAATCAGTGCTGCTAATACGGCTTCCTCTCCCTACTGATTCACAATGATTGGGTGCAAGTGAATTTTGATGTTCATCTTCTCCATCCTTCCTCCCTCGCTTTTATTTCCATCCTTCTACCCATTTTTCATTCTTTTCAGCCGATGATTGAGTTCATCAGAGATAATTTTTGCTATGTTTATAAATGCCACCATGTTTTTCTAGATCTGTGCTCCACCTAGCCTGCTTTAGCCATGCTTGTTCAGTGCAAAATAGAATTCATACTTCGAGTGAGTGTGGTCCGATCAAACAGACGAGCTACTGTAGCTCAAATTGCTCAAGAAGTTAATGCTGGTTCTGATAGAAAGGTGTCAGAATACACAGTGCATTGCAGTTTGTTGCGTATGGGGCTGCATAGCCGCAGACCAGTCAGGGTTCCCATGGTGACCCCTGTCCACGCCGGAAGCACCAACAGTGGGCATGTGAGCATCAGAACTGGACCAGGGAGCAATGGAAGAAGGTGGCCTGGTCTGATGAATCATGTTATCATGTGGATGGCTGGGTGAGTCACTTACCTGGGGAACACATGGCACCAGGATGCAATATGGGAAGAAGGCAAGCCGGCGGAGGCAGTGTGATGCTTTGGGCAAACTGCTGGGAAATCTTGGGTCCTGCCATCCATGTGGATGTTACTTTGACACGTACCACCAACTTGAGCATTGTTGCAGACCATGTACATGTACAGTTTTGACAGTAAAAGGGGGACCAACACAATATTAGGACAGTGGTCATAATGTTATGCCTGATCGGTGTAGATAACACCAAGTTGGCTACTTTTTGGTGGTGTAAAGTGTTGCTTATTTTTTCAAGATTTTGATAAGCTATTTTATGTACTTGATGGATTTTTTTTATGATTCAAATTTGGCTGGGTGGTTAACATTTATCTGTGGCGTGAGAAACTCAGCAGAACATGTTTAATTTTAACTTTACAGGGACTTTAAGGCTTAAAATGGCACATGCACACGCACATTGAATAAGCGGACACAACACGATAAATACATTTATATGCAAAGCTACGCTGAATGTGGGTTTGTTTAAACTGAAGTAGGGACAGGTATTTACTCGCGTATAGTACATCCGAGCAAAATGACCAGTATATGTTATTTCAGGGGAGCATTTACACAACACCGTTTTCAACCGAAAAAAAAAGTTACAATAATATCAATAACACACATTTAGAAAATAGGGTGAATTTGTGTTACATGCCAACCTTGAACCATTTATGATATTTCTGCAATCAAAGACGACAGTTTAAGCCATTTACAGGGCCATACAGATTGTGTATGTAACGCTTTCACAATTCTATTAGCATCCAATACTGTATTTAGCATACTTTCCAGTAATCCACTCCATCAAACATTTTAATTGTGCTTTTCCAAGGTATGGACTGTTATGAATACGCCGCACCAGTGTACGCTACAACTGTCTGTCTCCATTAGAGATCTCTTGACCTGCCCTCCCTCCTGCCAGTCCAGTGGGCTGCAGAATGTCACACTGAGTTTGGGTCTGAGCCAGACGGGGTGGGTGGTCTGCTTTAGTCCTATTAGTCAGTAGGGAACCAAACAGCACCCCCCAACTCCATCTCCCATAATACGTCTTCCCATAACCCCTTGGCTCTAACCGACCTGCCTCTGATACACTCAAGATAAACCTCATAGGCGGGGGGGCGTGTAGATACACAGTTATAGATCTGTGTCTTCTTGAGTGAAAGTGTGTGTGTATGTCTGCCGTAGCCTCAAGGGACAGCAGGCTTCTAAGAGACCAGCCTCTTTCCTCCAAACATAGGTAGTCCTCTAGTGTTTGAAATACACAGATCCACACCAAAACACAGGCGCACACACACTTTAACACATGAAAGGCCTCTTGTGGACCAGAGCAAACACAAGGCAGCTTTGATGTGCTCTAGCCTCTTCTATTCCCTTTCACACACCCTAAAACTGACTTTTGCTTTGCTTCTGTCTAAAAATCTAATTTCTATCTTTTTCCTCGTGACAGATTAAAAGTGCAGATAAAGTGCTTGAGTAGACTATACGGTTAAACAATGGCCAGGTCTATTTTCAAATATAATGAGTCTTTATATAGTCTTTAGTGTCATATATACATATATGCAGGGCTTGGCATTAACTTTTTTGCTCACCAGCTACTGTGGCTAGTGGTTTTCCAAAATTACTAGCCACTCAGAATTTTCACTGGCCAAAATGTTGTTGTTGTTGTTGTCTATATGTAAATGACCACTGTACACATCCAAATCAAGTCTATGTGAAACATATAACATGACAGGTCATCAAACAGGCCTATTCAGCTCTGATAGGGTTGTGTGTAAAGCTCCTTAATCTAGACAGAGAAACACTAACAGTTGCTTGTCTGAAAAAAGTAAAAAATAATAATAATAATATAGCTAAATCTAGCATATTGTGTGTATGAGCACATACAGTATCCTACTGAAATGCATATCCATTCGACTAATGTCGTATGTAACTTTAGAGACGGTCCATAAATTTGAGAATATCGAATGTCAAGCCAACTTTATGCCAGTCTTATCAGATGTGCTACGGTTCTGATGTGTTTGTTTGAAACTATTTTCGTTACACACCACAGCTGAAATACACCCGCGAATGGAGGGTTACCGGGTGTTAATGTCAAGCCCCGTATGTGTGTGTGTGGGCGGTTCAGGTATACTCGGTTATACATAGCAAATAGGTTGGTGAGACACTTTTCGCCATTGAGATGACTCTGAATTCACCCTATCATTATGTCTATGGAAAGTCCCCATATAATTTTTATTATAAAATGTATATTTAAATATTCTATTTTATTACACACATACATATATCAGTGGTGTGCAGTGGTATTTTAAAACGAGGCAAAGTCCTCACTTTTTATATTTATATATCAAGATCTATCTCCATTACACTTAATTTTCCTGGTTAAATAAACAAGAGAGACCAAATATAATTCTATTTTATATGTTTTGCTATAACTACGTAAAATTCTATTTATTAAAACAGAGTATAAATCTCAGCAAGTTAGTTTTTTCGCATTTTTACATTTATTCCAAAATAAATAATAAAACAGCCCTGACCCAGAGGCATGGACTCCACATTAGACCCCTGAAGGTGTGCTGTGGTATCTGCCACCAAGATGCTAGCAGCAGATCCTTTAAGTCCTGTAAGTTGCGAGGTGGGGCCACCACAGATGCTCGATTGGATTGAGATCTGGGGAATGTGGAGGAATCAAACTCATTGTTGTGCTCCTCAAACCATTCCTGAACCATTTGTGCTTTATGTCAGGTGCATTATCCTGCTGAAAGAGGCCACAGCCACCAGGGGATATCGTTTCCATGAAAGGGTGTACATGGTCTGCAACAATGCTTAGGTAGGTGGTATGTGTCAAAGTAACATCCACATGGATGACAGGACCCAAGGTATCCCAGCAGAACACTGGCCAAAGCATCACACTGCCGGCTTTCCTTCTTTCCATAGTGCATTCTGGTGCCATGTCTTCCCCAGGCAAGCGATGCACACGCACCCAACCAATTCACGTGATGTAAAATAAATTTTCCATTGCCCCGTGGTCCTGTCCTGCTCACTATTGACAGTTTTGGCGGTGGACAGGGGTCAGCATGGGCACCCTGACTGGTCTGCGGCTATGCAGCCCCATACACAACAAACTGCGATGCACTGTGTATTCTGACACCTTTCTATCAGAACCGGCATATATTCAACCGTTCGGTACGACATTCATGGTTCAATATGCGCTTTTGAATTTTTTCAGGGTTTTTTTTTTTTCGTTTTACAATTAATTAATTTTATAATTTGCCTTCATACCAATATACTACTGTACAACGTGACATATTCACATCACGTGTTAGTGGTAGAGTTAAGCTCACAGGACACTATAGTTATTCGCAATCACGAAAGTTCATTATTTGCATGCGTTTTAAAGCCTTGCCAGTTAAACATTTCGTTTTAACTTGTGCTTTTCTGAGAGTGTGCACACTAAAAGCCTGTCAAACACGTGATTACTGGACTAAGAAATCTTACTGCGCTAATACTGTCAAATACACACAAGGTTTACATAAACACAGTCGGTTATGTCTAAAATAAAATCGGCGTGTGTCTGTATATTAGATGCGTGCAGGTGACAGCACACAGCCATGCTGCCGCTTGTCCTTAAAGGGACAGTTCACCTCAAAATGAAAAACTAATAAATAATAACTAAAAGTAATTATTTACTCACTCTAACGTTGTTCCAAACCTGTATTCATTTCTTCTGTTGAACACAGAAGATGATATTTTGATGAATGTTGGTAACCAGACAGTTGATGGTAGCCATTGACTTCCGTAGTATTTTTTCCTACAATGGAAGCCAATGGGGACCAGCAACTGTCTGGTTAACAACATTCTTGAAAATATATTTTATGTTCAACAGAAGAAAGAACTTTACTCACGCTCAAGTTGTTTTAAACCTGAATAATCAATGACAGAATTTTCATTTTTGAGTGAACTATCCCTTCAATGTTAATAAAACAACAAAAGACAAAGAGAAAATCACTCACTGCTCTTGACTGAAAAACTTTAATAGCTTTAATAAGAATCAATGTATATTTTATCGTGAAGTCTATGTAGTTTTATTTTTACATTTATTCATTCAATTTCATACTTGAATGCTGCTGTACAGCTCCAAGCTGCCAGTGTTAATCTTTATATATATTTATTTTATATTATACAATACACTAGGAATGTATACAAGGGTTTTATTCTTTCAAGTAAAATAAAGAAAGAGTATAGCAATAAAAAAATAGTATTTTTTTCCTTAACCTCTTGCTGTTCCTGTCACCTAAGAATAGATTTACAAAAAACAATGATGTGACAAGCCATCAGAACCGAACCGAGGTATGCATTGAACCGTGGACTAACTGTATTGTTGCATCCCTAATATATATATATGTGTGTGTGTGTATTTATTGTGTATTTAATTGTTGATTCAACAATATAACATTTACTCAAACTGTGCCTAGATTTGAGAATGTTAGATATTTCAATATGAGCTTAAATATTTATCAGTATTTTGCTTTCTTATATAGCATATATTTATATTTAGCCATTATATTTCTCTCCCAAGCTATTCAAAAGCACCTCTGAACAAGAAACTCACAAAAACTGTTTTTTTGCAAAGGATTAAGAAAATGCCTAAGAATGAAAAAGAAGGGATGAATCATATAAAAGGAACTCATACCCAGGTTCAGGACCTTTTACTTTTTACAGTCAAAATAAACACTTGTCGAATGTGACTATTGTGATTACAGATCTTGTGTTCTGTCAGCACATAGTGTGGAATTACGCTCCGAAACAAAACCACCAGCAAATCCACAGCATCGGAATTCCAGACAAATGAGCCCTGGGACACAAAGGGCTGTTTGGGTGGTTTCTGGCTCAAATGTGCGGACATAGGCATGCGTCTATAATCACATTACTGCATGAAGTATCAATGTGGCAGAAACGAGAAAAAAGCCTCTGATTTTGTACAATACAATTCACACACATATTAACTAAATAAAATCCTAGTAATTATTTCTCCTGGTATCTAAGATTTTTTATATAGACTTTAAACTGCATTATTTTATTATATTTTGTTTCACTTTCTGAAGCACAGTGAATCTGACCCTGTCATTGACCATGTCTTTGAAATATATTCATACATGCATTTTAATACATCCTTTAATGCATCCAACTTTTCAAATTAATTATAGTCTTGTTTTAATCAAATAAAATGATAATCTAATGAAAATAGTAGTAGAATAATCTACTAATAATGACATTCACAGACATGCCGACTGACTAACTCTTTTTCTCACTCCTTCTCTTTTCAGATCATGTGTGAGTTTCTGCCCCCCCTCCACACTAAGGGGTCGTTTTAATTTGTGTTATGATGCATGTAACTAAATTAAGACCAGCTCTAATGATACTGCCAGCACTCTTGTGAGTGTGCTAATGACTGCCAGTCGCTAAAATAGAGTGACTTAGTCAACACAAAATCAGAATTGATCCTATAAATCAGGGGTCTCCAAACCCAGTCCTGGGTTGGGATTTAGCTCCAATCCCAATTAAACACACCTGGGCCTTGTAAGACACCTAATTAGCTTGTTCAGGTGTGTTTATTTGGGGTTGGAGCTAAACTCTAGGCAGTGGCCCTCCAGGACCGAGTTTGGAGACCCCTGCTATAAATGTTGTGAATGCATTTAACTCACAGTTCCACTTAATTAATAATATCAGTTAAGATACATTTTCCATGAAGACATACTTGTCATCGCAAAAATTAAAACACGCTGCATTGCATTCGATTTCATTCAGTGCACTGTAATATTTTGTTTTTCACAGTTAAATGCCATGAAGCAGAGATATTGCATACCTCCCATTGAGTCCAAGGACAGGTTGAGGGCTGATAGCTGTGGTGGGGGTCCGGGTTCGGGTTGGTGTAGTAGGAGTAGGGAAAGGAGGACGGCCCCGGGGCCCACTCGTTCTGCTGGCTTGCTACATTAGTCGCAGAGGCCACTTGAACACCAGAGAATGACTGGAACATTGCTGAATTCCCAATGCTGCACGCTGAAAACACAACACGAGAGATGAGAGAGCTGTGAAATGTGATGTGTCACTGTATCTTAACAGCTCGTTCACTTTTATTTAGTGTATCATTTTATAAATGAACATGTATAATTCATATTTAGCCATTTTCAAAACATTATACTCAGATTTGCATGATTGCATCTTGGTAGGTTGACGTGTGAAGTCAGAATCAGTAAAGACATTCAAATGAATTTAAACAAGCCGGTTGAGTGTGCTGTCCCCTAAGGTCAGTTTTAAATCTCATTTGAGGGATGTTTTCTTTTAGCCTGTGATCCAATGTTGTGTCTTTGTTTAGACTCACGTCAATGTAGCATGAGATGATTGAAACGGAGCTGAAATAATAAGGGGCAGCATGCCACATATATGGCCTCAGTTCAACTGTCACACACAATCAGTGATTTTAGTGTAAAAAGCTAATTGCCTGTTTCAGTGTTATCTACTTTAAAAGTAGTATTTTCCCATCTGAAAGTGACATGAAGATGTTTTAATCATGTTTTAGTGTTGCAGTGTGTGACTGTCATTTCCACACTGTTGTGATACATTTTTGTCTGTCTGTCTATCTATCTACACTATATTGCCAAAAGTATTTTTTGGCATATATTTTTTGCCTCCAAATCATTGAATTCAGGTGTTCCAATTACTTCCATGGCCACAGGTGTATAAAATCAAGCACCTAGGCATGCAGACGCTTCTACAAACATTTGTGAAAGAATGGGTTGCTCTCTAGCCTGGATGCCAGCCAAACTTAGCCCCGCCCACAACATTTGAGGTCAGGCAGTTCGGTCTGGACTTGATCCGTTGTGGAGTAACTATGCCCGAACAGAAGCTGTTCGGACCAATCAAATTGTCAGGCTTTATACGATGATGGACACATGATCAACAGTAATGTAATCATTCATGTCACCAAAAAGCGTTTGGGTTGAATTTGTTCCAATCCTAAACTGAGACCTTGTTCGTATATGCATTCACCTTTATGATTTCTCTCAAAATTTATGATTGTGTTAGTAAATACTCTGTGTATCCTTAAATAATTTTTTACAAAATCAGCAAAGATCGTTTACACTCATCTTCTTATACTTCTTCCAGTGTGCGTGCAGTTGAGTTCTGTTGACAACTTTAGTGATGTGTCGTTCATGAACGATTCGTTCTTTTTTAACTAATCTTTAATATGTCTCGGGAACAACGAGTTGTCTCAAGAAAGCAATCTTCCTATGGGGCTGTGAGTTGGTGAACAAATGACCCGAGAGGTGAATTAATCGATTCTGTTTTCAGGACTGCATGCATTGCATATGGGGCCGTCACGGCCCAGATCAGACACTGATGACGGAACTAACAACTCGAACCCGAAGACAGGAGAGATGAACTAATCTTTCTAGGGAACAGACGTGATTAAATGTGAAGTGACAAAAGAAAGAACGACTCAGATTCGGAGGTGAGGTGAACTAACAGACTGCATAGCCTGAAGACCCAGCTAAGCAATTAATGAATCATTTCTTTTTTAAAGTTTGCCCTTGGCTGCATTAGCCTATAGTTTATTTTTTATTCCAAATGTGATCAACGTTTGCATAAGTACTAGATGTGTTGGGGAATTTAACATGTGACATTTTAATTATATTTTGCTGAAATGAACGACATGACTTGAAAAAAGATTTGTTCATTTTGCTGAACGAGATTCAAAGATCAGAGTCCGTAAAATGATCTGAACTTCCCACTACTATGCGTCGCTCAACAAATACGTCACTTACTCTGTTGCTCTGATTGGTTGTAGGTCTATCCAGTTGAGGTCTTTCCTGGTTCGGTTGAAACGCCCCAATAATCACAACCCAATGGAGCGGTATCAGACTCATATTCTGACTAGAATTGAGTATGACGACGTCAGGCTAGTCGCTCTCAGGAGCTCAGTAAATTTAAGAGTGGTACTGGGATAGGTTGCCACCTGTGCAATAAATCAATTCGTGAAATTTCCTCACTACTAAATATTCCACGGTCAACTGTTAGAGGTATTATAATAAAGTGGAAGCAATTGGGAACAACAGCAACTCAGCCACGAAGTGATAGGCCACGTAAAATCAGAGTGGGATCAGCACACGCTGAGGCTCACATTGCGCAGAAGTAGTCAACTTTCTGCAGAGTCAATAGCTACAGACCTCCAAACTTCATGTGGCCTTCAGATTAGCTCAAGAACAGTGTGTAGAGAGCTTCATGGAATGGGTTTCCATGGCTGAGCAGCTGCATCCAAGCCTTACATCGCCAAGTGCAATGCAAAGCGTTGGATGCAATGGTGTTAAGCACGCCGCCACTGGACTCTAGAGCAGTGGAGATGTGTTCTCTGGAGTGACCAATCACGCTTCTCTCTCTGGCAATCCGATGGACGAGTCTGGGTTTGGCGGTTGCCAAGAGAACGATACGTGTCTGACTGCATTGTGCCAAGTGTAAAGTTTGGTGGAGGGGGATTATGGTGTGGGCCATCTATCTATCTAATCGTCAGTCTGTCTGTTAATCTACATCTGTCTGTATCTAGTTATCTGTCTCTCCCTCTGATGTAGCTACACTTAAAAAGCTACAGCTGTTTCCCATCCATGTTTGACCACACTGCATATGCAAGTAATGTTTCTTCCTTACTGTATGACTCTTCTACATCTTTTAATTTCAGATATCCAATATGTTACGATATGTAGGCATGGTGTAGAGTTATGCAGCATTAGGATCCCATTCTATCAGAGAGAGATCAGTGAGACAGTGAAGCCTCACACAATCAGAGGGGCCACGCTGAGAGCCAGACAGCACTGTGAAAGGAAAGAGCTCCATAATGGAGGAGCAGGAGGTTGAGCACAACGTAATTGGCAAGTCTTCCTCCTTTTTTGCCCACACCTCTCTACTTCCATGCATGGTGCAAGTGATTTTAAATTGCCTTCTTTCTCTCTGCATTCGCTCATTATTTCTTTCTTCCTGTCAGCATTGCAGAACAGTAGAATATGCGATCCTAGACACCAGTCAGATTCAGAGACGGACCGAAATGCTGCTAAAAAATTTTCCTGTCCATCTGTCAGCATTCCAGGGACAGAGATGCTTTTAGCTTCCTTTATTTGAGACAATCGTCCCTGTCTGCACTTCACTTGGGTCTGTGTCCACACTGGGCCACTATTTGTGTGTGAGCCTCTCCATTATGAGGCGACTAAGTATTTCTCCCAAACAACATGGGCATTTTATAGAGCTAATACTATAATGAGGGAAGTTAATCATACTAAACCAGGGCTTTTTGTTTCAGGCTTCCAACTCTGTAGCAATGGCACTGTTTGACATATTCAGAGGTCAGAAATCCCAAGCCATTTTCCATTTACTACCATTTACCGAACAGTAAAACCCTATATTTGGCGTTCATCGGGATGCAAGGGGCATGCCGGCAAACGGGTTATTTTGCTAAACTGCAACCTGATGCATTTGCCATTCTTATATCTAAAAAAAAAAAAAAAAAAAAAAAAAAAAAAAAAAGTTAAGAATCAATTAGTGCTGCTTATTATAATAATTTTTGCAAATTATTCTTCTTATTGCTCATTCTGCTTGTAAATATCATGTGTGCTATTACTTTTCTAAATGATCCTTTTGGAGTTAGGATTAGGTCGTATGCCAGTAAGCAACCACCCAGCAGCAACTTCAGGACACCTTAGCAACGGCATTGCAACACCCTGATAAATATCATGATATCATAAGTTTTGCATAAGAAAATGCCAAAAAAATCTAAAACAAAGTTTTTGATGATGAACATGGATTTTTCCCTGTTATTGTCATTGATTTGCAAAGGGGTCATTTTTGGATGTCACCAGGGTGAAGATGAGGTCAACGAGACACTGGTGAGCTTCAACTAGTGATTTACAGTGTATAGTAAAACCCTTCAGGCTTATGGGTCATTGGTTAGCTGGTTGTGTAGGTGGAGACAATAAAGTATAGGCTATACTTCGATATTGTAGCCTCAGGTGAAATGCATATCGGCAGGAGTATAAATCCTGCCCTGCCCTCGTTAAAAGTCTAGAGGAAGCGTTTCAGTGTGTATATGTGAATATATGTGATATAAAATGTGTGTGTGAGAAAAAGAGAGATTTTAGAGGATGTGTCTCAGTCTGATGAGCTCTCCTTTCCCCCTGGGCTTCATTAAAAAGCTTTCCCTCAGAAGCGGCCCTGTGTGGCGCTTTGCCCCTTCACCAGCTCTGGGCTGAGAGACAAAACACTTGTTTCCCCTCTCTCTCTCTCCTCATTCTTTCTCATGTCATCTCTCAGGTCCTCAAAAGGCTTTGTTACAGGCTTTTCAAGTTGAAGCACCTATTTATTTGCTCTTTTCATGGCTAAATCTTGGTTTTATGCTCTCGCTGGCTCTCCTCGGATGCCGAGCGGGGCTGCGGTGCTTCTGCCTGTGCTCAGGCCCTGAGTCGCTGAGTCTGGATAATGGACAGGCTTAAGCCGGGTTCACACTGTACGATTTTTGGCCACGATTTGGCCATCTGAGACAATTTTTTGAGAATCCTAAAAGATTCCTCTGATCCTAAGCTAAAATCTGTGGTCTTTGATCACTAGTTTGACATGCTCGCGGATAGCCGATTAATGACCATTGCGATCAAATGTTAATTCTGCCAGTGTCAGAAGTTTTGGGCCACAGTCCTACTGTGAAACTAATAGGAATGCAGAACCTGATGATGCATTTAACGCTAGAGATGGATTTCTTTGCTAGCCACCGTTTCAATCCCGCATTTAATGCAGCTCACCATCACCGAACACTCTGTAAAACTCAGACGAGTCATCTTGCGTGTCCATTTTTAACGGATCTTGACTGCATGCTGTACAGTCTGACATTAATGACAACTGAGATCCTACAGTGTGACATGGCTTATGGTGAACGTGATTTCACCAAGTACGACAAGTTCCTGGACCAACATCTTTGTCGTTTTGGCTTCACCTACCACTTCCCTCCGATTTTAGGGAAATGTTATGAGTAGGGTTCGATTTAGAGATAGGGTTAGGACTAAATTTTCAGACAGGAATATTTTTCCAGGACCAACATATTTACTTACAGGGCCGGATTATCCATAGACGGGACTGGGCAAGTGCCCTGGGGCACCAGCCAATAGGGGTGCACCAAGTGATTAAGATAATTTAGACCTTTAAAATATTTTTCATGTTTTGTATATATATTATTTTACTGGAAGAGATGCAGATACAAAATGAACAGTTAAAAAATACAATATATACACAGAGAGTATAAAATATATGCATATAAAGAACTGGGTCAACTGACACTATCGGTTCTGCTGTCGGCACTGGGGAAATGTATTTATTATTACTATTTATTATTGCTATATATAGATGTTATCTTGCTAGTTCTATCTTTCCCAGCCATTTCTATATGAGATAATATTAAACAATTTGCCTGTGATGCATTTTTGCTATTCGCAATCCAGAAGAGAGAGAGATTTCTGTCATGCGGAACTACAGTGTGACAGTTTAATGAGTGATGATGGCCAAGAGAACTGAACTAAAAAAAATTGCCTGGTTATACTTTAGGGCTATGCAATTAATCTTATTTTATTTCGATTTTGGCTTCCAAGGATTATAAAAAGAAGATATGAGGTAAACTATTATAAACTAGATGTGTTACGTCGAGCGCAACTTCCTTTCCTTGACAGCGCCATAATTTCTCCCTAAACCCAAACTTATTCCTGAATCCCAAACCCTAAACCCAAACGTCAGATTCAGCACAATCTGTGATTGTTGTCAACTGCAGTCTCCACTCTGGCTAAAACGTGTTTGATAATAAAAAGAGCTATTAAAAGCACAATAATCCGCACAATAAGACGCTGTTTCCGAGTTCAAGGTGGCTTGTGCGCAGACGCTGTGAAATAGACTTGCACGTTATATAGGCTTTGTGTGTACGCGTCTAAACCATCACATACACAATAGCCTATGTCAAAATGACCTGCTTGGACAGTATTCACTTAAACACAGTTTATATCTTAAATGGGCATAGTAGTTATAGAATTATATTATTAGCTCTGCATCTCGGTCTTAAAGGGGTAGCGTCTAATAAACCTGCTGACAATTGAGCCATTAATGTGAATCAAACAAAAGGCAAAGAGAAAATACTCTAATAACTTTAGCTTTAATAAGCATTAATCTATCAATTTATACAGTGAAAACTATGCAGTGTTATTTTACATTTCATTACTTTATTAGATGTTTTGTAGGCCATATTACTTAATGTTAATAGACCTTCCTGAAATTAAAGCACTGTTTGTTTAATTTGTACCTGTTTTATTGAGTATTTATTTGACCATTTGTTTGCACTTTGTTTCTTTGTTCTTGATGTATCTTATGCATATAAAGCACAAAAATCCCTGCACAAATAGATGTTTTATATTTGTTTTGTTCAAACATTGCTGTTTCTTTTGCTATAGATATTTTACTTTTCCAATTATAAAGCAGCGTTAATTATGTTCTTAATTCGTTTTTTTAAAGTTTTTTTTTTTATTTATTTTTTAAATATAACAAAAAGAACAGATAAGAATACCGTTCAATAAGCAGTATGTGTAAGAGTAGTAATACAGTTAAAACCTTAAAGACACTTCAAATGTGGTCACCCTAGGGCACTGCAGTGTTAATTTCCTCTCTTTAATCAAAATGCTTCATTCAAATCATGAATTGTTTTAAATATAGTTTTACTTTAAATATAGATCTGAGTGTTTAGCATGGTCCAATAGGCAACATATAAATTGCAAAATATAGTAGATGATACAGATTTTATTTCATTTTGTTGCATTGCATTAGCATGCATGCAAGTTCCTACAGTGCTGCCTCTGGTTTCTTTCTACATCTCTGTCTGTAGGCTTTCCTAAGGAGTTCATTTGAACAATGCTGAGGATTTAGAAGGCCACAGTGAGTTTATTTGTTTTGGTTATTTCTGTCATGTTTAGTGTACTCTGGCAGCTGTAATTGAGCCTGTCTGGACAGTGAGACTGTTCACTCCCAATCTCAGTCGGCTATCTCTGTTGTAATCCTGTTAGGAATACACTGAGCCGGCATGTGAAGTCAGTGTTTGCATTCCCCACACCTGATGACCCTAGAGAAGGTTCATTAGTCACACTTGGGTTCGCTATATATCTCATAGAGGCAGTAGTTTGGTGTGCGATGTCACTTATTGTGGGTGGGACCCCAAGATTTATGGAGTGGTGATGTACGTGTCATTAAAGATGGCCTATTATGCTCTTTTACAATTTCAACTTTCTTTAGTGTGTAATGTTGCTATTTGAGCATGAAAAAGGCCTCTGAGCTCCATGAAACGCCTCGATTGTATTGTTGAGGGGTTTTTTTTGGAATGCACACAATCACAATATTCCTCATTTAAATAATTCCTGTCCAAGACGTACGCAAAATAAAGGGATGAGTTGATAATGTGTTGAAACGGGTGATTATGGTAAGAGCATTACATGTCAAACACACTCGAAACGGTTGACCTATCAGAACACATTTTGCTTTTTAGAAGGAGGAGCTTTATAGAGACAGGCACTAAACAGAGCGTTACAGACAGACTGGGGAGCGAGGTGCTGCAACAATGCCAAATATGTGAAAATAATGTGTTTTTGAACATTCAAATATGAAATCATATTCTATTAGACCCTAAAAACAAAACCAATATTCTTCAAAAGGGGATAATATGGCATCATTGCATATGTTTTCCTGTGCACAACATTTGGATGTTTTCACGCATAGTCCATAAACAGAAAAAAAAACTATATTAGCAGCTTTTCCCAAATAGACCAGACAGGGAAATGGAGGCTTGTGTTTGTGTCTGTCTAGCCAGAGCTCCACTTGAGTCGGTCTCTTCTCAGACATGGAGCCTCGGTCAAACCCAAGAGCCACAGGACGGGGAGAGAGCAAACATTCAATGTCATCTCTGATTGGCCAAGGTTGAGCAGCGCCTCACCTTCCCATGAACCCCTCCGCTGTCACTGATTGGACGAGGT
>CM031946.1:3678535-3713867 GCA_018749465.1 Paracanthobrama guichenoti
TGTATTATTATTGATTATTTATAATTTAACATTTATTTTTATATTCTGCTGCAGGATATAACAGTGCATAGTTATGCAACAGTATATACATTATTATTAAAATACATTGTTTATTATTATTATTATTATTACTACCCAATTGATTAATTATTAATTAACTTTATTTACTTTTATTTGTATTAAATAATGGAGCAACATAATTTATAAAATACGTTTGCTTGAATAAAAAATATTTAAAAATAAAAGCATCAAAGGGGTCTTTGACTCCACAGCACCTGAACAAAACTGAAAACCATCAGTCATTTGTCTTGAACTAAAAGTTATGATGATTCGCAATAGCATAAATGTGCAGCATTTAAAATCATTTAATGTTTGATCAGATTATCTCAGGCTCAACTCGTTGTCTTTGCACATGATGGCAATTTCGCTGTGCATATTAAAAAGGTGTTTTACTTCGGATGTGTTTAGCCCATTGCCCTGAACAAAATCACTTTAAAAGGCAAATATAAATCAGTGTGCTTTTTGTAAAGTCATACCTCATGCCGTGTTTGTGACTCGTGATGTGCTCGATTCAAATGCCCCCGCCCCCATATAAGTGGCACCCTTTAAAACAAGTGCAAAACCACATCCCCTACAAACAAGAAATGGGTGCAAAAATCCCATGATAGATGGAATTTCCTGTATTTAAACCAATATATGTGAGATGGCCTCTAAATAGAGGAAGTTTAATTGAAGAACGCGGTGGAGGTTGCCGCTTCTTCATTTTTTTTTAATTTTTTTATAGTTTTCCTTTTTGCCATGTCACTTTGTTGCTGCAAACAGTTCTGTAAACAGAACTGGAAATGCATTACTCAAGAGCATCTAGACATAGATCAGATGCACCAGATTTACTGAAAAACAAAACCACTCCCAAAAGATCTCCGTTTTACATTCATACATTTGGCAGAGACTTCTATCCTAATCAAGTACATTACTTCACATTGTATTAGTTCATGCTTTCCCTGTGAAAACAAGAACAAAAGCATATGCCTAATGCATAAAAGTACATGTTTTATCAACAGACATTTTAGTACCTTTCTGAGTACTTACTGTAAAAAATATGATCACAAGTTTTTAATATTAACTCAATTTTAACTCATAAAATAATTTAAGCAATCTCAACTTTGTTATATGAGATTCAACTTGATTTCTTAAGCCATTTTAATATAGTTTGTTTAAAAAAGACTTGGAAAAATCAATGCAGCAACTGAACTTCAGTTATTAAATTGAAATAGATGGATTTTATTACAGAGCACTATAAACTGCTTTTAATATACACTTTATTTATACTCAAAGAGGGCATTTACACTTTAGATGTTGCAAGCAGGTTTGTTAGATTCGTCTGTTGTTCAGAAAAAAAAAGTGAATTATTAAGTGTATTATCCAGATCTGCAAGTTTATATTTTAAGGATCACTTTTTAAAAACTTGTTAAAATAAGATCACTAAATTACAGTGATGCTCAGTATAGCTCTGGTCCCTCATTACATGTAATATGCTCAAGCATCCCTGATTACTGGACACAAACTTCTGCGTAATATTTTTTATCATAAGCATATTGCAGAAGAAGCTCACTAGATTAATAGTTCTTGTGTGTGTGTGTGTGTGTGGCAGATTAAGTTCAATGAAAAATATAAATTACCTGTGATTGTTGGCTGCGGGTGTTTTTTTCTTCTATGAAGTCAGCGGTTGCTCTCTTGTTATTCGTTTCCCAGATCAGCAGGACTTGGTCCGATATAAATCTTTATCTATTTCCTCTTTTTCTTCGTCCATGGAAACGAGTGCAAATGGGAAGTCTCTATTTTACATTCATCTTGAACCTAGAAAGTAGAAAGTGAGATGTTATTCATACATGTATTATAAGCCTAGTCCCAGACTAAAATCCATGTTTGAGCTGTTTTAATTTGCACTGGCATATCTTCAAATGTCACTGGCGTTGTTTTGATGCACAGCAGTCATGTTTTTTTTCTAAGGCATGTTTATAAAAGCTACTTAAATGTCCTAATCAAACGAAGGCTTTATCACAATATGTTTTTCTTGTTGTGCCCAATGTAGAAGCTATGCAGTGTTTAAATGTAAGTGTCCACATGTTGAACAGACAAGAGATTTTATGCTCATTTTTGCTCTCATAAATGAAAAACATAATTTTGTTTTTATCTGGCATAAAAATAAATAAAAAAGGTGAGCAGAAATCAAGACCTAGAGGACACCAAAATCAGGGGTCGTATTCAGAACATTTTATCTTACTTTAGAGTTCTCCTAAATGGCAGTAAATGTTCTTGTTACGAGTTTTCTCTTAAAACCTATTCACAAAGCTGCCGAGCAACTTTTACTAAGGAATAGAGAGAAGTCTTAAGCTAAGAGTAAGGGCGGGGTTGATCTCATTGCTATGGATGATGCCAACACGCTTACTAACAATGCCCACAGTGATTGGCTGATAGGGGAAGGGGTCTCTGTCAGTGATTTAATTAAATATTTTAATTATTTTTTTAAATATTTTGTTGATCGAGGTTTCATGTTGCCATATTCAAATACAATTTTTAAAAAGTAGGTCGCTAATTAAACTAGTATATGTTCAGCTAATTGCTCAAGAGATTGCAAAATTGTTTTATTAACAAAGTTCATGAGGAGCTCGTTCAAACTGTCTATCTAATCAGCGCAAGAGGAGGAATATATACACAGCCGAGAGAAGACTCACCTAATTACCTCCAGTTTTCTGCATCCTTCCGCCACCCCGTTCCTCACTCTCGGTCTGCGATACGAGGCAGAACTCCGGGTTTGGGCTAAATTCCGAGCTCGGAGCCCTCGATCGCTTTGGATAGCATGTCAAATATGCTTATATTGTTTTACTTTATTCAATCATTTGTAAGTGTGAACTCGTAAAAACAACTACCACAGGTAATCTGACTTTTTTTTTTTTTTTTTTTATTAAAGATTATCATCACAACATATTATTGAATGTTGTATAGTGTCTTTGGGAGGATTGCGGCAACAGCCATTAGGATTGTTTAGTGACTTGGTCTTAGTGACTTAGGAGTCCTCTTGACTACTCATAGCGTTTCATGGATTTAGGAGCTAGTTTTAGTGATAAAATGCAGAGCAAACATTTAGGAGTCCTAAAATTAGGACTGACAGATTTAGAGTTTCTCCTAAATCGGCAAGCTAGGAGCTTCTTTTAGCCTTAAGATGTTTTGTGAATACGGCCCCAGAACCCTAGAGAGTCAAGACAATGTTGTTTGAAAGCATTTTCTAAGCATGTTCTGTCTGTTGCAAATGTTATTTTGTCATTTTTCTTTCACTGGTTTTACTTTCAAGACTTCACATACATTGTAGCCAAGTTGACTGGAGCTTCTCCCAGCAGGTATTTTGAGTTTGTCCTGTGAAGTCTAATGGACGTCTTCATGGTGGATTGTGTCCCGACACCAGATGGTTGAGCAAACAGCTCTCTGGTTTTCAAAATGTGCAAAAGTCCTCACATGTGAATTATTTGTTTATGTCATGAAGTATTTAATTAGGGGTTCAAGCACGAAGTGCTGAAACCCTAGTGTAATTGTAAGGATTTGTATTATTATTATTAGGGGTTCAAACACAAAGTGCTTAAACCCTATTGTAATTGTAAGGATTATTATTATTATTCCGCCATAGAATGAATTGTGCAGCCCAAACCATAAGCCCTAGAGCAGGGGTGTCCAAAGTCGGCCCTGGAGGGCCGCTGTCCTGCAGAGTTTAGCTCCAACTTGCCTCAACACACCTGCCTGGAAGTTTCTAGTATGCCTAGTAAGACCTTGAATAGCTGGTTCAGGTGTGTTTAATTTGGGGTTGGAGCTAAACTCTGCAGGACAGTGGCCCTCCAGAGGCAGGAGTGGACACCCCTGCCCTAGAGACTTTAAACTTGGCCAGATGGTAGTCCTCAATTTGGGGAGAACCTGAGAAGGTATGACCCCGATTGGCCAGTAGGTAGCGCCAGAGTGTGAGAGGAGGTGTGTGTGTGTGAGAGAGAGAGACACACTCATACACAAAGTGTGTGTGTGTCTGTGAGGTTGTAAAAGCTTATAAATTTTACATAAATGTAAAAATGCTTTAAGTTTTGTGTGATGTGTTGGTTTAGGAGTATGGTTAGTGTAAGGGGATAGAATATATGCTTTGTACAGTATAAAAACCATTACGTCTATGGAGAGTCCCCACA
Organism: Paracanthobrama guichenoti; assembly: GCA_018749465.1. NCBI lineage: Eukaryota > Metazoa > Chordata > Actinopteri > Cypriniformes > Gobionidae > Paracanthobrama > Paracanthobrama guichenoti. The sequence goes on from CM031946.1 coordinate 3,682,759, forward strand.
AAGATAGCTCGCCAGACAGTGGGAGTGTATGTCTCTGTGTGAGAGAGAGTGTGTGAGGGAGAGAGAGTAAACCACAGAATCTATATTAGTTCATGTTCTGACTACTGGCTGAGACATCTCAAATGTCATACGAGTCATCATTACTAGCATGACATTAAATGCCATATTAGAAATGTAATTTGTCCATATATGAAGAGTTCAGATGTAAAACCCAAAATAGAGCCGAAATAAAAACACCGGACACGCCACGCAGACAGTGTGTCACCGGACTTACAGTTTCAAAGACAGGATTTCATGAGTAGCAAGTAAACTATTTTCTCCCTTGTGCTTCTGTAAAACTCTAGCAGAAACTGACGCGGACTTGCATCACAGCTCCCTCTACTGTGTGGATCGGTTTCTTCATCGTTACATTTGGAATTCTGCTTTCATCATTTGCAATGTTTCCAGTCGCATCTTTAGTGATTTTTGCAGCCGTTTACTGTCTTTTTGTCCAAAGAGGGGACTTTGGTTTTGCACAAAAAAATGAAAAAAAAAAAAAACATGGACATAGCTGGTTTTGCAGCAAAAGACAGTTAAATGTGTTAAATACCCATGAATTGACTAAAGTGACATTTTTGAAAATAAGGCATTTCAATAACTGACTAATAACCTTTTCATTGCCATTAAAGGAAATTACTGAACCTTAACATAGGAGCCTGAAAAAAAAAAGTATGAGTATGAGAAGTGCATTCTGCGCTGCCATCAAACTGTATTATGTAGGTGTGACTTTCAGTACGGTTTTTAATCGTTTTGAAATAAGTCAGCTCATCCAGCCTGAACAAAAATACAGTAACATTGTGAAATATATATTTTTAAATTTATTTACATTTATGAAACCAATATTTGGTAACGTTTTATAATAAAGTTCCATAAATTAAGGTAGGTTAATGCATGAACTAATATTAACTAACAATGAGCAATACATTTGTACTTATTAATTACATTTACGCATTTGGCAGACGCTTTTATCCAAAGCGACTTACCGTATATACCCGAATATAAGACGACCCTGAATATAAGACGACCCCCCCATTTTCCAGATTTATTTTTGGGAAAAAAAGGTGCTCGTCACCTCCGAACATTGCATTCTGTGACTCCAAATTTTTGTCAGCTTTGCAATTATTAGATGATTCTGCCTCATTCACGACCATAAGTTTAAAGTTGGTGTCATAACTGTTTCAACGTGTTGGTTTATTTGACCAGCTTTTGAAGCTCTTTTCTCAAAATGATCTCTTGACTTCTCCATGGCGGCACTTTACTGTTTATTTAATTCATAACACTGTCACTAATTACGTAGCCTATCATGTTGGCGCCCTCTACTGTTTCCCCCTGCTTTCTCTCTTTCCCCCCGTGAGTTTGTCTATATCGCGAATATAAGACGACCCCCCATTTTTCAGCCTATTTTTAGAACACAAACCTAGTCTTATATTCGGGTATATACGGTACATTGCATTCAAGGTACACATTTTTACATTTTGTCAGTTCTTGCTTTCCCTGGGAATCGAACCCATGACCTTGGCGTTGCTAGCACCATGCTCTTATTGTTTGAGCTACAGGAAAGCCTATTAATCTTTGTTAACATTACTTAATAAAAATATAACCGTTCATATCTAGTTCATGTTAGTTCAGGTTCATTAACTAATGTTAACAGATACAACATAGTTAACTAATGTTAACCAATGAAACCTTAAAATGTAATTTAGTTTCATTTTTTGTTTACATTTCACTGCCGGTTGTATTATATTCTGTATATAACTGTGTATGTGACAAATAAAACTCTTGAATCTTGAGTTATGTGATGGCAAAGCTGAATTTGAGCATCATTACTCCAGTCTTCAGTGTCACATGATCCTTCAGAAATCATTCTGATATGATGATTTGCTGCTCAAGAAACATTTGTGATTATTAATGTTAATGCTTATGTTCTTTTTCTTATTAATGTTAATATTTTTGTGCAAAGTAACCATGATAATTTTTTTCAGGATGCATTAGAATAGGAAGTTCAGAAGAACAGCATTTATTTGAAATGGAAATCCTTTGTAACATTATACATGTCTTTACAGTCACTTTTGATCAATTTAATATACATCCTAAAAAAAAATGTATGGACCACAATCTTTTGAATGGTAGTGTATTTGTTTTGTATGGATTGATTTATTAGACACTATTCTTTTTTTATTAATTTTATGCTGGTTTAATTTTTATTGCATGTGTATGTGTGTGTGTCATTTCGGCAAGCGTTTGACTCAAGACAGACATCTCGGTGTTTAGAGGATTATCAGCAGGGAAAAGATTGTTCAAAGCAGAGAAAAAAATTCTGAAGCGTTTTAAGTGTCCCTTTCACCTCTATCCCAGAATTCCCTTTGTCTAAAAGTTTCTGGCGAGAACAAACTTCCCCGCATCTTCAAAACCTGATCACTTTGCTTTATTCTGATCAATGTGCTCCACGTTTCTCCTCTCGGTGTCAGAGTAGTAAGGAGATAAAAAGCAAGAGGGCAGGAGGGTGGGAGGCTAGACGGCTTACTTTTTAGATGCCAATTGTATGTGTCTCTGTGGCTGCCTTACCTGTGTTCCTTTGATCATAGCTGAGCATGGAGTGGCGTTTGATTCCAGGGCTACTTTGACAGCTCGCAGGCTGGCAGAAGCCTCTCGGATGACTGGAGATCAGAGAAGACAGGCTGGAAAGCAGAAGTCCAGCTGAGAGAAGATCAGAAGAGGCACAACTTCAACCAGAGCTATTGTGAAGGAACGTAATGGCTTAGATAACTTTTTCCCCTCCATCTTTTTTTTTCTTGTGAAAACTTACCCTTCAGAATTTTGAATTGCCCACTTTAAGGTCTGTGGGGCTTTGTCTGGCTTTGACAAAAGAGGCATGTTTTTCTTTCAGTCTTGTCCTGGAGAGCCCGATCTATTTAAGCAGCGTCACTCCTGCTTCACGTTCCCGTTTTGAGTACCGCTGGTTGACTTGGTGTAAATGCACACACTACGAAGAGAATAACATAATAGAATTATATAAATGCCTTGTTTACATCTCAAAATGTGTAAAACAGTTACACTACACTCAAATGCTTATGTTGACTTTATTAAATCTGCATTTGTGTCTTCCTTTGTTTGTATTAATTTTGTGTGTGCTAAGAATCTGCAAATTAATGTGTAAAAGTTGAAATAGCGTTTTCTAAAAAACAAAAAAATGTTCATTTAACTCAATTAATTGTAAATCCATCCAGTGGCGTCTATGACCACAAGACATACAGAGGGCTACTGTGGTGTAATGTCTCCCTCTGGTGGAGGATGTGATGAATATCTTACACTGCACTCATTTTATATTAAGTGGAAATCAACAAGTGGAATGTGTCTTAACATAAATCTAAATTGTAATATTGAAAAGGAGTATGCTCTTGTTGAAACAAAATGCTACTGCTGTGAAACTAATCGTGTTCATTATAGTTTTATATTAATAGCAATAATTGTAGTAACTAAGTTTGTAGAATTTTAGTGGGTTCACCTTTTTGACAAGTGACCTTAATTATGCTAATCAGTTCAGTGTTATAGTAAATAATTTTAATATATTAAATATGTTATAATATCCATTCTCAGTGAGTTTAGACAGAAGGTTATGGAACTAGACTGATTTCTTTGATTCTATAATAGTTTATTGTTAACTGTGTGATCCTATATTACATTTTACTGTCTACTTGTGTAAGAAATACAGGCCTGATACAGTATGATTTCATAAAGCCAATGTGGACATTAAATAATTAGGAGATTCATGTTCTTTACCTGTACTTTAAGATGACAATGCCAAAACGTAAATAATATTAGTAAACCTTGAGTTAAGATCCTTCAAAATTATCATAGCATTTTAAACTCTGTGGCTCAGTGGTTAATCACTTGGCTTTCATATACGGAAACTCTGGTTCAAATCCCACAATTACTAAACTTTCATCATATGAAACAAAGCTTTCAATAAAACGCACACTTAAACTCACCAGGCTCAGTGGCTTGGGTGATAAAACGTGTTTTAATCATGGAGACCTGAGTTCAAATCCACTATTGCTAACATTCATTTGTTGGCATTATATCCAACAAAGGGCCAGGTCACCTTTATTTATATAGCGCTTTTAACAAGTCCAATTGTTTCAAGGCAGCTTCACATTGTTAACAGGAAAATAATGCAACAGAATTTGTACAGCCGTTCTGGTGAAACGGTGATGTTATCCAGCTAATTTCAAGTATCATATAGTGTCAATGTGGGCAGATCGGTAATATAGATGAAATTTAGGTGTCCCCAACTGAGCAAGCCAAAAGCCAGAGGCAACGGTGGCAAGGAACCAAAACTCCTTCAGGGCCAGAATGGAGAAAAAAACCTTGGGAGAAACCAGGCTCAGTCAGGGTGCCAGTTTTCCTCTGGCCGACGAACAAACAGTGTATGATTATAATTCTGGCAACATTGCAGGTCTTAAGTCATATTAGGTAAATAGATATTGGAGATTGGAGTCGTCACGCCGGAGACAGGTTTAATGGGCCCAAACATTCAGTGTGAAAGTCATGTGGCACAAGTGGCTAAACACACGTTCTCTGGTGACAAGACTGTGATCGAGGCTTGGATTCAAATCCCACCTCAATCCCACAACTGTGATCTTTAACTAGTTTACTGTAAAAATCACCAGTCACACTCAGGTTAACAGTGAAATATAAGTTCCTTCACAAGTTGAGACAAGAGATCTGTGGCTCACAGGTATGAGCGCTGCCTCACGGGTTCAGAGGTTGCTGGTTTGAACTCAGCAATATGAAGGGGTGGGCCTGGGCCCCAGCACAATTTTCTTTTTAAAGGGGTGAACCCTCAAACAGAAAATTATGGTAACCTATGCATTTACTAGCCAACAACACACATTCACACATTAAACACTATACCTGTCCATGAGCAGAAGTCCATCGTTACAGCCGATGTCTGTCCACACCTCCCAGAGCTCGGCTTCTGATGACCGGGTGTCCAAACGCATCCCTTATTCTGTAGGATACAGACATAAACACAAAACATCATTACTCCATATTATAAAATCTAGTCCAAATAACACTTCTACATGTAATTTAACATATTAGCAACAGTTGAGCTAGAGAAACTGGATCTAATGGTTAATGGTCTAATGATAAATCATGTGCACTACAAATATAAATGTAATTCTACATAACATGGAAAGAAACAAATGTTATGTTGAATAAACACAGCCTGAAGTTATGCAATTCTCCTCAAGAATGTTTACAGAAAAAAATAGGTGTACATTTTCCCAAAGCTGTATTACAGTGTGAAAGAAATATTTCAGTATATAACTGTCATTCGGTAATGCTGTATCAATAACACACTTTGAATATTTGTACTTGCATGCTATTGATGTCAAGGTTATGACGTTCTACCTGTCTCTGAGTTTTAGTTAATGGGCAAACAGCAAAAGCAAAGTAAAAATGAGACCTTCCTTCACAATAAATAAAGGCAATCCTTAAAGCCAGAACTGGGATATCTTATTGGTTTGTCTGAGAATCTCATATCTAAAAAGACCACAGCTAAAAAAAAAAAAAAACATTAACTGTTACACAATGAAAACAAGAGTGCAAAGCAGAATCCTAAGTGTCCAGTTATTGTCTGTAAATTGACTTTTATATATTTATGGCTGTCTGTCTGAAATGTTAATGCAGCTTTACGTCTGATAATGTTATTTAATGTCACAGCTAGAAGTAGGAAAGACATGTATATATTATACTGATGGCTCTTCTTGCGCTACACCAATTTTGTCCAATCAAATGCTTTCAAGAGGAAGTCCCTCCCCCAACAGCACCTGCAACCGAAAAAAACAGCACAAACACTCTATGGTTACTTAAGTAGAGATGTCAAAGCATATATATATGTATACCTTTATAGAAGCTATGAATCCCTCCGAATGTGAAGGAGCGTCATGTGTTGAGCCCAGGTGAGAGATGTGCCGATACACCGCGAGCTGAAGAAAACAACAGAGCCACGTGTAGCATCACTCCTGTCCGAGCCGCCCTCACTCTCAGTGTCATTCTGCAGAGAGGAGAGCGAGTGGAGGCGCTTTTGTTTGCTAACGGCCTGTGATACGTGCTGCTGCGTGACATTAAGTCTTTCACTGAGCTGCCATTTACATCTGCAGGATCTGTACTATAGTGCTATCAAACGGTGTGAATGAGTGTGGTCTAGCGTCATTTTTGTCAATGATCAAAAAAGGTGTCGCTAAACTTCGCTTATGCCGCCTAGTGGAGCGGATGAAAACCGGAATCTAATGGCGAGAGAAAGGAAATGAATTGGTGAAAATGTTAGTAATATGCCTAACAGTGGGCCTAATAGTTTTGCTAAACAATTTATTACAAAGGTTTTGTGAAACTGCACAGTCTTTACATGTTACAGATTTGAACAACAGAGATATATCAGCCTTGTCCCAATTCAGAGGCTGCATCCTTCAAAGGCCATGAAGGTCAGACTGAGTGTTAAATGGGACAGTCTACTCTAGCCTACGGAGGATTGTTCTTGTCGCCAATTCCAGTCCTAGACTTCTGGGGGGCCCTAAGCACAACTTTTAAGGGGTCCCTGTCAGTACGTTCATAAAAACCCTTAAATGACCCTCAACCCCTTAATCTGTTATTTCAGAACAATTTCACTGTCAAAGTTACTGTTGAAACAGTAGTACAATACAAAAAAATGACAAACAATAGGACAAATTCTAGTCAGAATATGAGTCTGATACTGCTCTATTGGGTTGTGATTATGGGTTGTGTTTCATCCGAACCAGGAAAGAAAATGCCTCTGCACTCAATTGGATAGACCTACAATCAGTCAGAGCAACGGTGTAGCCTAAGAGACGTACGTTGGCTGTAGCAACGCATAGTTGTCAACAGAGCTCAACTGCACGCACACTGGAAGTAGAAGATGATGAGTGTACATGTTCTTACCAACACGATCATCATTTTTGAGAGAAACAGTAAAGATGAATGCATATACGAACAAGTTCTCCGTTTAGGATTAGAACGAATTCAACCCAAACGCTCTTTGATGACATGGATGATAACATTACTGTTGATCATCTGTCCATCATCGTATAAAGCCCGCCCAGACACTTTGATTGGTCCGAACAGCTCTGGTTCGAGCATAGTTGCTCCACAACGGATCAAGTCCAGACTGAACTTCCCAACCTCAAATGTTGTGGGCGGGGGCCGGGGCTAAATTCGGCTGGCATCCAGGCTAAAAATTATTATGTGAAGAGCAATGATTCTCTCATTTTCTTTTATTGTGTGATTAGCCTAACATTAAATGATAGACAGCAACAGGTTTATTAGGGTGCTGTCACTTTAAAGGGGTACTGTTATGCCCTTTTTACAAAGTCTTGATTTTGTTTTGGGGGTGTACTAGAATATGCTTTCATGCATGATTGTTCCAAAAACATTATTTTTCACACATTTTACATTATTACAACACCTCTCTCCAGAGTCTGGCTCAAATGCGTCATTTAGTTCCGGTTTCAATGAAGCCCCTCCTTCTGAAAAACGAAATGTGCTGTGATTGGTTAGCTGGCCCACTGTGTTGTGATTGGCATGGCTTAGCGTGTTCGGTAAATGTCACGCCCCTTACCATAACCAGGGCGGCGGCGTTACGTGTATGGCAGTTGCCATACCCTGGCATTCAGACAAGTGGGGGAAATAAACAGCTCATGATGCTGCTAGTTAGTTCTGTTGCAGCTTTGAAAAGCAAATTTAAGCAGCCTCCGTGTCCTAACCAGACGCGATCAGATCAGAGACGCGATGCAACAAGCGGCAAACCAGACTCGACCCGAGATCAATCAATCAAAAGTCACAGCCAATCAGAATAGCGTGTGGGTGGGCTCTCTCTGCAAGCGCACTGACTGCTTTCACAACAACGAAATGAATAAGCAGCCTACAATATTGAATTCCCAAATCTTACACCATTATAGCATGATTAAAAATACATACTGCGTATGCAAACACTTGTTTGTTCACCTTGAGTTGACAGTTCGAACATAGCGTAGTTGTTTCCTTTAATTTATTTTAACGATCTGAGGTGAATTATCCATTGTTGCTTTCAGTGAGGCTAAGTTATATCTATAAAGGTCACGAAAAATGATATCAAACTCACTTTAAATTCCCTTTACATTAAATAAAGCACATAATATACACTCATCATACTTTGCATGTTGTTCCAGCCACAACAGCACAGAAATAAAAACTTGTGAATCGCCGTTGCGATTATCATCGCATTTGATTAGGTCACAGTGAAGGCTTATAGGCCTGTTTCAGTATTTGCATTGATTTTTTTTTATTTTTTTTTATTGTCGTTAAGTCTATTTAGTGGTTCTTTTAGTGGGTTTTTGTCCACATTTTGTTTAGATATAGGCTAATGTGATTATTTGGGAATGTTGTATGGCCAGAAGGACTCATGCCATACCCTAGGTTTTTGTGAAACGCCCCCACTGACCATAACCGCAAGCTCTATGCGAAAAGACACATTAAGCGTTGTAGTCCAAACAAGTCGTTCATTGTAGTTCTTGGAAAGTGAATTCTGTTAGATAAAATATTCCCCTTTGGAGTGGACTTTGAGCTTTGTAACCTTGCAGATCTTTTTTTTATGCTCAAACAGCAACATTACCCACTAACTAAAGTTGAAAGTGAAAAAGCATAATAGGATTCCTTTAAGACCGAATGCACAGATCTAATATACTGACAAGCATTCGATTACTTTCCCAACTGTTTATGTTCACTAAAGACATACCTGAATGTGTTTAAGTGAAAACTCCTCAAGACAATTTGACTGGTTTGGATGTTAGCTAAGCAGGACTTGACATTAACGCTTGTGGACAAGTGGATTTTTTTGAAGTAACAAGTGAAAGAGAATTTTACTTGCCTTGTCAGTAGTCCGATTAAAACATCGATAACAAAAAGATAACTCTCACCAAAACGCGAGAATGATTCTGATTTATTTATTTTTTATCTACACATTAAGTGACATACCAGTAGGATTTCAGTAAAATAAACATTCAGTTTTTAGTTTTTCAAAGAAAGTGTTTGTGTATTTTATTTGTCCATATCTTTTTAGATAACTGGTATCGAGTTGTTAAATAGTTTGCCAGGTCTACTTAGGTAAATGGAAACCCTACTTAAAGAGGTTGTTCCACATTATTAAAGGGATAGTTTACCCAAAAATGAAAATTATCCCAGAATTTATTTACACTCAAGCCATCCTAGGTGTGTATATGACATTCTTATTTCAGATGAATACAGTCTGACTAATATTAAAAATGTCCTAGCTAATCCAAGCATTATAATGGCGTTGAATGGGAGCTCAAAAAAAGTGCATCCATCCATTATAAAAGTAATCCACATGGCTCCAGGGGGTTAATAAAGGCCTTCTGAAGTGAAGTGATGGGTTTGTGTTAGAAAAATATCCATATTTAAAACTTTATAAAGTAAAATATCTAGCTTCCGGCAGACCGCCTTCTGTATTCAATTTACGAAGAAAGTGTAAGAAAAACCCATCGATTCGCTGAATGCAGATTATAGAAACTTTCAAACTATCATAAGATTTGTGAGAAATTTACAGCACAAGAGTACTCAGTCAGATAAAGGCTTATTAAGGAAAATTAATTGTATTAAAAGGACAGCTATAAAAAATTTTTTAAAAAGCAGCAAACAGTTATTTGAAGCTGCAGGTGTCGCTGGAGTCTCAAGAGCCTCAGTTGTGCGTAAACACTGTTGGGAAGTAACTATACTCTAAAAAATGCTGGGTTAAAAACAACCCAAGTTGGGTTTAAAATGGACTAATCCAGCGATTGGGTTGTTTTAAGCAAACATTTAAACCCAACCGCTGGGTTAAAACAACCCATTTACTGGGTTAAAACAATCCAATTGCTGGGTTAGTCCATTTTCAACCCAACTTGGGTTGTTTTTAACCCAGCATTTTTTACAGTGTAGTTACATTTAATTATTACGTAATTTAATTACAAAAATAAATGTAACTGTAATCAGTTTTTTTGGGGATTACATCTGAATATGTTCTGTAAAAAGCTAGGATATGTTGAATAATATTAATTTGTTGCTTTGCCTTTATTTGATATACACAGTGCCTCCTGTCATTTAATGGCCGTTTTGTTAAGTGATGCTATTCTGATGCTTTTGATTGGCTCTTTTATTTGAATTTGCAGTGTACCACATCTGCCAATTACATCAATCCACACTGCCACTGAAAGCTTTAGGCTACAACCTGTCTGAGAGTTGCCACCATGGCGAGTAATAAAAGTGCGTTCCAGTGCTGGAAAACTGAAAAGTAATTAAAGAGTAATCAAATGTAATCAGTAATTTAAATAGTTACACTACTTATTACATTTTAAATAGGGTAACATTTCCAAAGTAACCTTCCCAACACTGTTGCAAAGTTGCATTTCAGCTACCTCTCACCAAAGCTCACAAAGATAAATTTCTACAGATGGCGTGCTCCTTACACACGTAAGGCCGCCTCACAAACAGCTTGTGAGTACCAAATTGTGCTTAAATGGTCATGCTTGAATGAATGCTGCATACTTGATGAGTATGCACGTAAACACAGTCTTAAATGAACGTATGAGAAAGTTGTGTATATGGAGTAACATTTGTGTTTATTTTAGCCTGGTCCTACCAGTCTCTCATACATTTCATCTGTACAGAGAGTCTGGCCACTCTCCATTGACAAGCGTTAACTTCCTTGAAGGCGGGTACTCTGTTGAAGTTTAAAACTATTGGATCTGCGTTTGGTCGTGACGTATGTCATCTCAAACTAGCTCATGACATCAACGTCATCGTTCTAAGTCACTCCCCTCTGTTCGCTGATTGGACCGGTTAAATTTTGGCCAGAGAAAGCGAGTATGAGGTCTCTGCAGAACAAGAGTGGGCGTTTCCAAATTTGTGGGTGTTTCAAACTGATGGGTGTTTATAAATCGTGCAATGAAAATGATCCCTTCACCCGACCCCACCCCTAAACCCTACCCACACTGTGACGTGGAATCAGGTAACGCAGTGGAAAACGGCCCTCTGTTTATGGCCACGCCCACTGATCTTGTAACTCCTATTACTAACCTGCAGAGACCTATACTTGGAGAAAACCAGAGAATATACTGCAATCCCAGACAGAGTACTGAGTGAAATGAAAATTGAGTGGAAGTACGTAGGAGGCGAGAGCCAGGCTATGTTTATTTATAGGGGTGTGTTGTCACCTTTTATGTCTTTATGCTTGAGGCGTGACTTTCAGCAGAACATTTGATCTGTCTTACCCCATCAGAGGAGAGCAGATCTGAGTCAGATCCTGAAAATATCATAGATTAGTTTTTACCTATATGAAAATACAATTTCAGCCCTCTCACCTAGGCCACAAATTCACTTACCCATAACACCAGCTTGGCCCTACAGTACAGATAGCGGAATGACAGAAACTGAAGTGCAGTTTTTCCTCCGCTCCACTAGGCGGCGTGAGCGGGTTTCACTGTCAGCGCGACACCTTTGAGTCCTTGACAACGCTTTACAGTCGCTACAGCACGTGCAGATGACAGCTATTATTATCACACAGCCGTACCTGTTTCAGCAAATAAACCGACATACAGTACTATAAAATGCGGGATTTGAGTGTCACACTATTCACCGGTAAGTAACTTTGCGCATAAAGAGAATTTCTTTAGTAAAATGAGTAGCTCTGTCAGGTCATTTAGGCTTTGTTTACATCCCTCAGACCTTCAGAAGAACAAATGAATCTGCAGTTGTTGCGTTACATTTCTAATCTTTGAATGAATGGACATCTGATATACATATTATGAAGTAGAATATTAAGAAATGGTGGTTTTTGTGTCTGTTGTTGTAGTGTTTTCTACTGGATTGATGGTTGTTAATAGGGTCAGTTGGAGTGTGAAGCTCTGATGTTCTGCTGCTTCAGGCTTTAGTAGAGCTGCTGTGCTTTTGCTTTAAAAACCATCATATACACAGTCCAGGGGTCCGTTCTTCGTACGTGGCTAACTCAGTTAGCTGGATTTGATTGTTGATGATTTGGCATGATCTTGGATTGTTTGGTTCTTCGACACTCATCCTGGACTTGCTGTCATAGCAACATGTCCGTAAACTTAAACCTGCTCGGGAGCAGCTTATTTCATGTAAATCTTGAGGCGATGCTTAAAATCTGTCCCAGCCACTGCTACTTTATTACAAGAGTTCATTACTGAACCAGGGGCAATAATACCTTTAAATAATAATATAAAAATGTATTTGAAAATAATATTATAATGTTGTGTTAATACTATAGACACAGCCACGTGATTGAGAGATTTATTTGTGACGAATAATTACTTTATAATTGTATTGGAGTCTCACACACATGTTGTACAGTTATTCGTAGCCCTGCATTAATTTGAACAGTGACAGATATCATGGGATGGCTTGATGCTGCGCAGGAGATGCAGATAACTTGATCTTGAGCCTTAAGAAACTTTAATACTGTCACGTAACAAATCTGCTTCAAATTAAATTAAAAAATTAGAACATTGAAATAAAAATTTGTACAAATTAAAATCATGAATATAAATAATTGGGAATCATGTTTTAATAAAACTGTGCACATTTAATTTATCTATTATAATTTGTATGTTGTTTTGGTCGCTTGGCTGTTTCCTTATAAAGGTCCAGAGGGTGGCTTTTTTTAATTATATGATGTCATCTTGCCGCCAGCCAATCGCTGCACTACTGATCAACGGATGCATCTGCCCTCTTCAGTGAACACAGGAACGCGCAGTAATCTCAGATAACTTAATCCAGATATTTTAATCCAATCCGCAAATTTGAAGAACCAAATTACCCAGAGATCAGTTATCACGATTGAAAGATCTGGGATCTGTCAAATCATCTCAGATGTATTAAGCGAGCTACAAAGAAACGGACCCCAGAACAGAGCTAAAACCACGAGCAGGAAACTCTCATCTTAATTTTAATTGAATTAAAAGATTATTATTGATACAGCATTACCAAAGTATAATATAGCAATATATTTTTCACACTGTACAGCTTTCGGCTTTCAATTAACTAGTCTTTAGACTAATTTTCACATTCAAATTTTTTAGATGTATAATATGGAGTAATGTCTTTCCTTTCAGAAGGAATGTGTTTGGAGGATTACACCCGCCAGCGGGATCAGAGCTCAGAGTCGTGTGGACAGACACCGGCTGTAATGATGGACTTCTGCTCATGGACAGGTAATGTATGTAATGTGTGATTGTGTGTTTTACTGTGTAGGTTCCCATCGTTTTCTTTTTGAAGGGCCTCCCTTTGAAAGGCAAATGATGGGAACCTAACCGGGTGGGGAAGGGACGGGGGTTGAACATTTTTATATAATATATATATTTTTTTTTTTCTCAAAAAAGTATAACCCCTGCTGGAGATTGTCCCGGAAGCTCCCGGGGGAGACCACACCGGTATCCCCCTCCTTTGGGCGCCACTCACACACACACACACACCACATTCACTCCTATCGCAGAGACCCGGCTGGGATCGAACCAGCAACCTCTGAACCCGTGAGGCAGCGCTCATACCTGTGAGCCACAGGTCTCTTGTCTCAACATGTGAAGGAACTTATACTTCACTGCTATCCTGAGAGTTTCCAATAAAGCAGTTAAAGTGGGATTTGAACCCGTGTGTTCATCACAGCCTTGTCCTCAGAGAGTGTGTGTTTATCCACTCGCCCATCACGGATCTTGTGACGGTGACTGGTTTTCAGGACATCTTGTCTAATGAGAAGAGTTTAAGGTCAGCAATAGTGGGATTTGAACTCAGGACGCTGTGATTGAAGCACAACTCGTTCTCTCCTGAGCCACTGAGACTGCAGAGATGAGGAGCGTTTGAACAGGTTTTATCCAGAGCTTTGTGTTAAATGAGGAATAACTTCAACAAATGTGGGATTCGAACCAGGACTATCCGGTTTGAGAGGGAGACGACCATCCGCTGCGCCACAGAGCCTGAGAGGAAATGATGTTGTTTCAGATTTAAAGTTCATCTTAACGCATGTTTAAGCTGCTAAAAGATGCTCATCATTGATAACTCATTCACTGCTCTCTCCAGAAATAAACACACACAACATGTTGCAAAGTATTTCTTTAGATATATTATTCAGTTGTGAGAAAACCAGAGCTACTCTTAGAGAAAGGTTTTTATTTCTATAAGTGTCATGTGTGAAAAGCTGTTTGATATTTGACATCCTGCATATCTCAGAAAATTCACATTTGAAATTTAATGATTCCAAATAAGAACATCAACATCAAGCAGAATTAAAGTGGCTCCATGTAGTAGGAAGTTGGGAATTCTGATTTTCTGAGTTAAATTGAACATAGCACATTGTGGCACAATTGTGGAAATGTATTTGTTAACTTTTTCAAATGTAGATCTGAGGCCTGTTGCATGAAGCTAGCTGAACAAACTGTGAGTTTCAAAGTAGGTTTAGAGTTAACAAATCCAGATAAACCTGGTTTAGATCAAGTTCAACGGTCTCTCAAAGCTTGGTATAAACGTTCTCGGTCAACTCAGGTTTAATAGTTTGTGATTAACTCTGAAGCGTGTGCACCTGAAAGTGTGACGTGTGGCAAACAGCCAATCACAGTGTCCATTTGATTCACTTCTTGCAAGAGAAACACTGCAATTCACTCCTCTTCTGAAGATTGAGAGCATTTTGAAAATTACCATGAAATTAAATGCGTTTACAACACAGGAGAAAACACTTCTGCTGCAGCGAAAGTTTGAGAAGGCAGCTGAAAGAATATCTGACTATATCAATGCATGATGTGAATCAAAGAAATGTGCCTAATAATTAAAGGTTCACAAAGAGCCTAAATGAATACACCTTGTTTAAAAGAATTATGAATGCATCTATTATATTTATAATAATATTTGGCTACTTGTCAATTAATATAATAATTATATGAATATATTATATGAATTAAAAGTAATTACAATTCATATAATATAAATATAATAAATAATTAGCACCAAAAGATGAGCAATTTTGTCTCTAAAGTTTTTTCACTATAAACTGCTTTAATTTGGAACAGGAGATACAGGGGTGTGGCTTGATTGCATCTTTACTTGCAGCTGATTGGTCCAGTTTTGGTTTGCGATCTCTAACGCAGAGAATAAAACCTGCTCCAGAGCAGGGGCCTGTACCATGATGGTAGCTGAACAAACTCAGGGTTACAGGATTAGTTTCGAGTTGACCAAACCAAACCAATCCAATCTGGCTTTGTTGGTCCCATGATGCGGATCATCAGCTTTCTCTGTCAACTCAGGCTTTGATCCTGAGTTTAGGAGTTTAGCTGTGACATCAGTAGTGAACTGAGATTCACTTCTCGCGAGAGAAGCAGCGAGATTCATTTCTCTCTTCTGCAGAATATTACGTGATTGAAAAATATTAAGAGCTGTCTATAGAAGAGGACAACTTCAAGAGAAATCTTAATGCAAGTAAAAGTCATGAAGTCAGTTTAGTTGATATATAGAGAATTGAACATTTAAGCTCACATGTAGTCATTTTTATAGCTTTATTTATTGATTTTAAAGCCTATTTGTATGACCTTTATATAGGCCATTTATATTAATTTCAACTAAGTGCATATTAATGATTGATTCACTAAAATGATACATGTGTCATTGATTAAGGGTATAATAATTACATAAATTATATCTAAATCATTCCAAATTATTAATATTATAAATAAGCATTGTTAAAAGCCAGACGCTTTAGTCTTTAAAAACCATGTGCTATGTAGTGACTTTTAATTTGGAGTAGAAACAGGACTGCTCCAGGGCAGGTTCTGGATAAGAGACCTCAAACTGAAATTGGACCAATCAGCTGTGAGCAAAGTGACACACCTATGATGCAATAAAGTCACTCCTTGCATCATAGGTGTGTCACTTTGCTCACAGCTGATTGGTCCAATTTCAGTTTGAGATCTCTTATCCAGAACATAACCTGCCCTGGAGCAGATCAGCCGTGGAGGGTAAGTTACTATGGAGATGAACACTGCTAAAAGCCAAACCACTTAAATGGTACCTAAAACCCAGGATTGGTAAAACTAAGCTTAAACATATCTGGCTAGCCAGCTAAACCGGCTTCATGGTACAGGCCCCAAGTTAGCCTTGTAGTGTAAGTTACCATGGTGATGAACACTGCTAAAAACCAATCCACCTTCTTGAGCCAAAAAAACAGAGTTTGCTCAAACTAATCTCAAACTTACCTGGGTAGCAACTAAAACCAGCTTTGTGCAACAGGCCACATGTCTACAATGTATCAAACTATTGCATTTTTCATGCGAGTCTAGTAACATGCAGATGTTACTTGAACATTCTTATGTCACCCATATGCAAACCTTTGTGAGCTGAATTTTAAGGTTTATGAGTGCAGTTGTTACAAGGAGTCTCACTCTTCTCCGATTTGCCATCTGTCAGTGCTTTATGTACATTGCATGAAGTAGCAAAACCAAGACAAATGCATGTGTCAGGCAGAGATTTGCATTGGTTTGCCTTAAAACTATACATGTCATATGTACAACTGTATGACATTAAAGAAAGCTACTAAAGCCATTTGAAGCACAGCACCATATGAGGCATTTAAAGAACAAGCAGAAATGTTACATAAAAGACATTCAAATCTAAAATAAGATATGTAAACTTTTTTTGGTAGTTATTATTTGTGAGTAAATCTACAGTATTGAGTAAAATCCCAGATTAGCAGATATATATATGTGAGGAGCAGGTCATCTGAGAACTACAACTGTTTCTTACAGAGGGTGGCAAAAATAGGAGATGGGTGGAAAAATATATTTCAAAACTTTTGCTTTCGCTCACAAAACTTGCAGTCCCCTGAAAAGATTACGTTCAAACGCAATGCTTTTGTGTTCCCTGAGAAACTTTACGTTCAAATGCAATGCTTTTGCGTTCTCCTTAAAAACCTTCACGTTCGCTCGCAAACACTTTTGTGTTCCCCTGGGAAACGTTACTTTCAAACGCAATGCTTTTGTGTTCCCCTGGGAAACGTTACTTTCAAACGCAATGCTTTTGTGTTCCCCTGAGAAACGTTACGTTCAAACGCAATGTTGCGAGAGAACTCAAAAGCATTGACACATAATTTTTCTTCCATCTCATATTTTTTCCCATAAACATGTCCCTATAGGAGCTCCATAGTTTATATATTAATATTAATTTGGGTGTAATATTTGAGGGCCTTTTAACCTGAATGTCCAGATAATTTTTTCTATAATAAAATTAAGACACAGTTAAAACATTAGCACATTCAGTGTTCATTTAGTCACTCATTTAGCTATATGGGTGTTGGGAACCCATACAGCAAATGCTTTTGCATGGATGTTTCCAGCCTCTTCAAGATGTTTTTTAAGATTCTTATTTGCATATTCTTTGAACACCAAGGAGCAAGTTTGCAAGCTATTCATTGTACTTCTTGACCTATTTGAATAGTTAAATCAAGATTTGATTGCCAAATGTGGCTGTCTGGCTCATAAGACGTGTGCCAAGAAAGGATCAGAACCAATGATATAAAACAATGCTTTTCAGCATGTTTCAAATTCCCTGTTGTTTACTCTATTATATCAGACATTGCTTAAATTTGCACATTAGTCCATTGATTCCAGTTATTTGTAATATGTACAATCAAAATTACTTTTACACACACACACACAAACACACACACACAAAAAAACCTTCACATATTTAACTTAAGTGGAGTTGTCCACTGGCAACAGATTTGTTCCTAGCAGGCGGTGTGTTATTTTGAACATATGTATTTCTTGTACTGTAGTCTGTGAATAACACTTGGGGTCAGTCAGAGGTAGGAAGGGAGGGAGGGAGGGGCTCAAGGGGGTTAATGCTGCTTTCTGTTAACAAAGGTCTCTTACACCTCTATAAACAGACGTTCACTCATCCTCTGAGGACTGCGTGACGGAGCACCTGACATCCAAAGGTTTGAACACCTTATTTCTTTTTTGTTTATTTGTAGTGATTTTTGTTCATTAACATTTGATCATATTATTTTTCAAGCTCGTTTTTGTGGAACTATGAGTATGTTGTTGAATGACGTTGGTGTCATCATAACATTTTAAAATAACCTAATGATTTTCAGTCTCTTTTAACATGGAAGGGCATATATTGAGAGGAATCATTAAATATCATTTTTATTATTTAATATCTATTTAATAATATAATTTAATAATTCAATTAAACTAAATATATGAAATCATACTATAGGCCTATAGTTTTAAGATCTTTATAATTTTAATTATTTTAATTTAATTATTGTCAGAAAAAAAAAAAAACGTCTTTCATATTTGGTTTAAAAAAGAATTCCTGAAAAAATGATTGGTCAACCATAAACACCTAATTTTCAGTCAATCCAAGTGTTGCGCAAGATAACTGAAATTCTGCTGAGCATTTTCCTAAAGTTAAATCACATTTTAACTCATCGTTGAGCAGTACTGAATTATCAAGGTCCTGTTGCTGAAGTTGTTTTTAGTTATTTTTTCAGTTATTGCTGCTAACTTTTGTCTCTTTTCAGTAACTATGCTGTACTTTCTTACCTTCATTCTGCTTCTGGGTGAGACACATGTATATACACGCACAAATTCTTCTTTTTAATAATTAATACGCATTGTGTATGTAACTCCCCTTAACTTTTTGTATTTTTGAAACAGACTATGTAGAAAATGCAGCCGTCAGCAAATCCATTTCAACCAGTACAACCAATGACGCTATAGTGAGGTTGGTGAATGGTGATAATGGCTGTTCTGGAAGGGTTGAGATTTACAGTAATGACTGGGGCACCATTTGTGATGAAGGGCTGGACGAAGTCGAAGGTGATATGATCTGCATAGAAGCAGGTTGTGGTCCTCTCTTATCCCTACACTCTAGTGATTTGTTTGGCGAGGGTACAGGACCATTACTGACGGATGACCTGAGCTGTTTTGGGAATGAGAGCTCGGTGCTTGACTGCGATTGGGGTAACCACACCGATGCATGTGACCACACGAGAGATGCTGGAGTTGTTCAGACTGTAGGTTAAATTCACTTTATGAATTAAATCTAAATCTAAGTCTAAATCATATATTGGAGGGGGGGTATAATTATTCATTAATATTTGAATAATTTAAAGAACCTTTTTTTCACTATTAAAGAACATTTAGTCCAATGGAAATGTTCCATGGATGTTAAAGGTCATGGAACCATCAATGCCAACAAAGAACCGTTATTTTTAAGAGTGAAAGAACTTAGGCTAAATAACGTTTCATTTTTACTTCCATAGCCATCATAAGGTTTCAAGACGGCAGTACCAAGTGTTCAGGGAGAGTGGAGATTTTCCACGACAGAGAGTGGGGAACAGTCTGTGACACCTACTGGGATCTCACAGACGCATTGGTGGCGTGCACAGAACGTGGCTGTGGAAATCCAGTGGCTTTATATTACAATGCTTATTTCAAGCAGGGAACAGGTAAAGTATGGATGGATGGCGTCAGCTGCAAGGGCCGTGAGACTTCACTGAAAGATTGTGTGTTTACCGGTTGGGGAATGAGCACCTGTACACATGCAGATGATGCTGGAGTCACCTGTTCAGGTAGGTATGCTCACCTTAGTCTGAAATGAAAGCAAAGAAATACAATATATTTATGTTTACCTGCACTAATTTGCATCAATCCAACATTCACACTTGTCAGTTTTGGGGATTGAAACACATTTACAGAGTCTCAAAATGTCCCTTTCACACAGCAACTATACAGTAGCGTCTCCAATACTATATGTATGAACCAAGCATGCCACACGAATCCTGAAAAGTGAAGCCAAAGAATCTCGATCGCCCCAGGAGGCTATCCAATCTGTAAAATCTTCAGTAATTGACAGCAGCTTTTATATCTGCTCAGCTGGAGAACAGAGACTGGCTCTAAAAACTTCAGATGACACACAGCTTTTATCTCGGTCTCTTTGAGTTACCGAAACCACACATGAAAACCTGCAACACACAGTAGACAAGAGTTTGTGCAGCGGCTCTCGCACTGTATGACGAGACCGACAACTTGTTGTCCAGTCCGGTTCCATTTACACAGCAAGGGTTTTTCGAAAACATGATTGTGAGTCCTGAAAATGTACGGGTGTGAGTTTGGTTATAGAATGCGGTTGTCCCTCCTGTAAATAACTGAACTGTGTGCGAATACAAACGTATTAAGGACTCAAATACAGAAATGACAACCATATTCTGTTGCTGTGTGAACATGGCCCAAATAAATCCAATGTGATTTTAGATTCTGAAAGTTCTGTTTAAATGAACCCTAAACTCTGACTGACAATACTTTTGAAAATGTGTTTAGTTGAGCCTGATAAGCCCTCATTGTCACACCATCGTACACAATGGCTTTCTTCTTCCATGAGGGGGTTTGGCGACACACACACACACGTCTCCTGGAAATCCTGTAGAATTCAACCAATCAGATGGTGAATAGGTCACTGGAGCTACCATCGTTTTCTTTGCCTTGGTGACACTTTTTAGGTATAGGTTAGGGTTAGCTGAGAAATATATCAGAAGAGCTTTTTATATTTAGCAAATAGTCTCCTCTGGACAGCTCATATCGGATTATTTCAGGTCTATACCACCCCTTTCAAACAAATCAAAATTTAATTTGGATCAATTGAGGGTTTTCAGTCTGATTACTAACAGATCATTTGGGTGCATGTAAACATAGTTACTGTAAACTCATGCTGGAGGAGCATTTATCTCACAAACGTCATCCTTTCTCTTCTTTAGAGATTAGGCTTATAGATGGAGTAAACGCTTGCTCCGGGAGAGTGGAGCTCCTCTATGAAGGTGATGGGTGGGGAACAGTTAACGATGACGGCTGGAATCTGTTGGGTGGAGATGTGTTCTGCAAACAGGTCGATTGTGGGAGTGCACTGAGTGTCACGGGTGTATCTTTTTTAAAGAAGGGTTCAGGCAGTATATGGATGTATGATACCAAGTGTACTGGGAATGAAACCTCTCTGAAAAGCTGTATTTCAGGGAAAAGTGAAATTAAACAGATTACACACAACAATGATGCAGGAGTTGTCTGCAGAGGTAAGTGTGAACGAAAAACTCAGGGAACTACAATGATTATGTCAAGATTGCACGTCAAATGCAACATGAATTCATCTGAATTCTTCTCCTTTCAGAGGTCAAAGTAGTAAACACTCCAAACCGCTGTTATGGTACAGTACAGGTTCGTTATAAAGGAGATTGGGGCACAGTATGTCACATGAATTGGGATCCACTGGATGGTATTGTGCTGTGTCGAGAGCTCGGCTGTGGTCCTGTTAAAGGGACATACCCTGCAGCTTATTTTGGGAATGGTACAGGTAACATATTGATGGACAATTTACAATGTACCGGGAGTGAGTCCTCACTGAATAAGTGCCCATTCTCTGGCTTGGTAAGCAGCCTCTGTACACATTCTCAGGATGCAGGAGTCATCTGCGGAGGTAAATTCAAACAAGAGGTTTGAAATGAACAAATGTGCTTATTTACACTACCTTACAAGCACTTAGTTTTGTTGGAAGAAAAGAATAGGACCATGCTGAAAATGGCATATTTCAGGGCTTGTCACTCTTTTCACTCCAGTCAATGTCTCAGCTTAGGTTTATTTCTGAAAGTCAGTTTCTCCAAACTTTAAAGTCTTGATCACTAAAAAGCTTATGGACATTTTGACTGCTTTGGACCCTTTTCACATTTCTGTGGTTCTCAGAAGCAGAAGATAATTGGGTAAATTTCTATATTGGTGAACAAATATATCATTTTTGCATTCCCATTTGCTCCAATGGCAAACAATTCACAATAGCTTTTCTCTGACTTTCCAAAAGAGGATAAAAATGTATTATGTTGGTCGGAAGAGAGAAGTTGCTGATTGCTGAAACAATTTTACTGGTATTTAATGCCAAGTTAGTAAAACTGTTATAAATGTAGAGTGTTAATAACTCAGTAATCACAAGTCTGTGAAAATGGTCCTATATATACAGTAAATTCAACACTCCCAATAGCAATTCACAATGGGAACCTGACATTTTAGTCTATTTTATGACTAAATTAATTTGAACAATTAAAGCAAATGTAGTGTTTTGGCCAACAAATTAAAACATTAAATTTTTAAAATTAAATAATTGATAATTGTACATAAAAAAGTGACAACTAGCTCTGACCTGAAATGTATTAAAGATAATATGTAGACAGTATACAGTTATTCTTATATGCATGTTGTCTGAGATATGTGCTTACTCTGTCTCTCAGAAGTGAGATTGGTAAATGGAAACAGCATTTGTTCTGGAAGAGTGGAGGTTCTTATAAACAATCAGTGGGGAACTGTTTGTGGAGACAGCTTTGATATGACTGATGCTCAAGTTGTCTGTAGCGAGCTGGGGTGTGGAACTCCAGTAGAGGTAAAGACAGATGGTTATTTTGGAAGTGGTATAGGACCAATATGGGTAGATGGAGTGAAATGTAAAGGAACTGAACCCACATTGACGTCCTGCCCATCAAAGGAATGGGGAGTAAACACCTGTGTGCACGCAAACGACGCAGGTCTCATCTGCCGAGGTAAAGACGTCTAAGAACTCCCTGCCTGCATTTTCTTTTTTATGTTTGTTTGTTTACAAAATATACCCATGTATGGGCCCTTTTTGCATTTCCGGGTTGCACCGCCACCTTGTCTACTGACGACGAGCCATTTCTTTTTTCAAGTTGTATGCGATGGTCGTTTAAAGCAAGTCATTTAAAAAAAGTTGTGCAAACAAATCATACTGCGGGGGCTGTTGCTGACTATTTAAATCTAGTGGCTAGTCCAAATCCAGCAACTAGTGATGATTCTCTCTGACCAATCAGTTATCTGTGTTGTTTACACGTCACATTTTAGTATTGGTACGGATCGCCTGGAACCTCAACCGAGGCGGTACTAAAAAAGGTACCAAGGACTAGGTACTGTACACAGCGGAAAACCCCACAAAAGTGAACCATGCAGTGGAAAAGCGCCTTAACTCTCATTAGAGTATTGGTTTGGTTTAAGTAGACTGAGGGGGTTAGTAGAATAAGGGGTTAGGGTTGCAAAATTACTTATAGTCAGTAGAATGTATGTTGGTGGACCATTACAATAAAGTGTTAGGACAGGGGTATTCAAACTTGATCCTGGTCTGTCCTGCAGAGTTTAGCTCTGGAAGTTACTTCCTGGAAGTTTTTAGTATGCCCCTAGTAAGACCATGATTAGCTGGTTCAGGTGTGTTTAATTGGGGTTGGAGCTGAACTCTGCAGGATAGTGGCCCTCCGGGAGCAGGATTGGACACCTGTGTGCTAGCAGATATTAAGCAGACAGTCTACTAATACTCAAATGGGAGTTAGTTGACATGCCCAGTGTTGCTTATAGTCAAAAGAATGTCTAAAGGGGGCCATCAAAATAAAGTTACCAAAACATTTTTTTATTAAATTATGTTACAAATACATTGTGTTATCATTGTCAGATGGACATATCATGCATTTGTACACTGCTATTATTAATGTAAGCACAGAGACAGATCAGGAACTCTTCTGAATTCTTTCTAGAGGTAAGGTTGGTGAATACGAACAACTCCTGTCAGGGCACAGTGCAGGTGTATCACGATGGCCAGTGGGGGGGAACAGTTTGCCACAACAGCTGGGATGTCGCAGATGGTTTAGTGCTCTGTAGAGAGCTGGGCTGTGGTGGTAATGCACAGCCCTTGATAAATGCCTATTTTGGGGCTGGTGATGGACCGATATGGATGGATTACCTCAGATGCAATGGAGACGAGTCAAACCTCAGGAACTGCCAATTTGGTGGGTGGAGAAACCATCAATGCATTCATGCATATGATGCAGGAATCATCTGCAAGGGTGCGTACATAACCAAACCCGCTTTCTGTTCTCTGCATTTGCAAATATTAACTAAGAAAATGTATTTCTATGAAACATAAAACAACAACAACTGTAATAACATGAAACAACAACAAATATAAAACCAAATTCTTAAATGAAATACAAGGTTCAGTTATCTTGGGGAATGAGCATACATCATATTGTATAACCATATTAAGATTGGCTATATCCTTAACAGAGATTAGAAATGTGCTGAGGATTAAGGTGAACGCGACTCTGTTGACCCCAATGACCCTTCAGAAATGACAAAACTACTGGACAAAGTAATGAATATTCCTAATTCAATTACCTTTTTTTTCA
Organism: Paracanthobrama guichenoti; assembly: GCA_018749465.1. Lineage (NCBI taxonomy): Eukaryota > Metazoa > Chordata > Actinopteri > Cypriniformes > Gobionidae > Paracanthobrama > Paracanthobrama guichenoti. Next base: position 3,707,135 of record CM031946.1, read on the forward strand.
CTTTTCTATTGTTGCCATTGAGTGTCTGTGGTCTCGTTCATCTGAATTGCACAGATTAAGAAAGAAGTCCAAAAGAATGGAAATTTCTCTGTCAAGTGGAGAACTCAGCCAAATGGGCAAGTGTTTCAGGAACAGAAATTATTTGATCCCTGACAGGTTTGTAAACTCCTTCTGAATGGGCTTATTTTGAAGATGTAACTTTCAGATCTTTATTCAAATACTTACAGGTTTTTGTATCTGTTTACAGGAGCCACATAAGAAAGGACCTTTCATTACAAATTCAAGAGAACAGTTCTTGCAAAATTACACAGATGAAGTCATTTTAGAAGTGTTTGTATACTGAAAAAGGTTTAATAAAATAAAAGGATCATATAAAGAACATCATTCTTTAGGTTGCAGCAGGTCAAAGTCAGTGAAGGACTGTCATCATTTTGAAGGCCATTGTCACCGGTTGGAGGTGAAAGGAAAATAAAAATGTAAAACTGTTTATTTGATTTCTGATGCAATATATATTAACACAACATAATATTTAAATACTGTAAGATAATTTTCTTAAATGTGTATTCGTTTATATGGTGTTACATGTCATTAAATAAACATATTAATCTTGAGTAAAGTAGATTAATAAAGAAAGTACTGTCACAGAAAGTACTATTTTTTGGAAATACAATTCTTGTAATTTCACTTTACAAGTTTTTTCTCTCTTCCTAACACCAGCAAGCACCAGTACATTATATGCACATTTAATTTCCATATATACAATATTCATTATTATAGTGTTAAAAGAGCTGTAAATATAAGGCATTCTCAGGCAAATTATGTAGGAAGGTCTGATTTGATTGACTAGCGCTCAGTTAGTGTTACTTGAGCCCCACCTACCATATTTTTGAAGAGTGAAGACAGTGAAGCAAATGGGGAAAAAGCATAAGAGTGGTAAGAGTGTTTTCTGGCTTTTCTGTCATTCAAAAAAGTGAATATAACCGTATATAATTAAAATATCAAATTATAATAATCACATAAATATTATAGTACTACACCATTTACATGATCCCTGTTTGTGAAATACCTGCCCATCAGGCTGTGTTCAACCAGTTCACACTATACTCCCTGTACTTTGTACCACAGCCCTTATCTGTGAAATTCAGAGAAATCTTAATAAGAAAACACTCAAGCTACACAGCACACTTATTAATCACATATTGAACCTCACCATGTCCAAAAGTTCCTTCTTGATATCTGGGTCATTGACATTGACTCCAATCTTGGCCTTCCCATAATCTTCACCACAACTTGTCTCACAAATTCTGTAAACATTGACAAGGGCTTTATTTATTTATAAAGGAGAAGATATTTTGAGGGCACATGAATTAAAAAAAATAACGATGTGTACTGATAAATCATTTATAAAAATTCTTTTGATATTCAGTAAAATTAGGAATCCCATTTTGAAGCCATACATTGTTTGAGAAGCTCACATGTAAGATGATCTTACTTTGGCAAGAAACTCCTGCATGAAGCCCATTCAAACAACTGCTCACACCCTATCCAGTAAAGGACAGTCTCTTTCAGTCCACATTATCCATCCATATTTTTCCGACTGAGGGACCCACATATGCCTTTAGCTCTGCAAATTCTCCACAGCCCAGCTCTTTGACACAACACTGTAGCATCTTCTAGATCCCAACCAGTGTGACACACTGCGCCTCCAATACTCACGATATACTGAATCTGAACTCTGCCATCACATGCACTGGAACCATTCACCAGCTTCACATCTGTTGAAAGAGTGGTTTGACATATAAAACCATTGCATTCTTATAGACTACAGATTGCGCCTAATGTTCAAAAGGTAAAACAGACAAAACCTCTTTGTAAATGCAATTTATTATCAAAGAATTGCTGAGTTCTGTTTAGCATAACACATTTTTTTTTACACGCATTACAAAGCAAAACGCAATAATACTTTTAGTGTTTGTGTGATCTCTGTTCAATTATTTACAAAAACAGATGCCATTTGTTGAATAAACTACTCTCATGAATGAAAAAAAGCATTAATTTTAATTTTTGGCTTAACCAAAGCTACATCTGGAATGCAATGGTAACAATTTTTAAAATAGTCACATTAGTTATTGTTAGTTAAAGGATTAGTCCACCTGAAAATGAAAATTCTGTCATTAATTACTTTAAGACCGTAAGATCTTTGTTCATCTTCGAAAAGCCTCCATTGGCAGCAATGTAATTTCCTCTCTCAAGACCCATAAAAGGTATTAAAGACGTTGTTACAAAGTCCATCTCACTACAGTGGCGACGAGAATAGTTTTTGTGCGCGCGCAAAAAACAAAAAAATCAAAATAACAAACGACTTTATTCAACAAGTTCTTGTCTTCCATCTGGGCCTCTGACGTGAACTCACAAAGCACCACGACGCTGCTTCTGAAAAAAAAATTAAATAAATAAAATAAAGTGATGAAGTGATGATACAGCAATGTAGTTGTATGACTTCACATTTTTAGAATTCAATAGCTTAGATACGGCACATCTTCCTCTGCTGGTAAACAAAGTTCCTCGCTTCCCGCCATGTGTCAGGACACCGACTCTACGTCATATTCTCGCAGCGCAAGGCCTTGGTGCTTCGTGAATTAATGACAGAATTTTTATTTTGGGGTGAACTAACCCTTTAACGTATTGACTAATATTAACTAAAAATGTGCAATATTGTTACAGTATTAATCTTTGTTAACATTATTTAATAGAAATAGACCTGTTCATTGTTAATCTGTTAGTTGAGGTTTATTAAATAATATTAACAGATACTATTAATTTTAATAATGTATTAGAAAATGTTGGTATTAACGTCAGCATCATCAAGGTTAATAAATGCTTTGTGTATTTTTGGTTACACTTTATTTTAAGGTGTTCTTGTATTATTATTAATATTAATTAACAATATGAACTTACTATAAGGTTAGGTTTAGGATTAGGGTTTGGTTTACGTGTGAGTTGCATGTAATTGTGCATAATTTACTGTTATTACTATGGTAAGTACATATAACATGTACAGTACTGTATTTTTTTCATAGCTCTTGTTAATTAATGTAGCTTGTTAACTTAGGTTAACAAATGGAACCTTATTGTAGAAGTGTTACAAATGCAATGCATTTGGATAAAAGTGTCTGGCTTTTTTCTCTGCAGCTGGAAAAGACTAATTTATGCTCAACATAAAAAATTTTTTTTAAAAAACACCAGCATATTGTTTCAGAATGAATTAGTAAATAATGAGTAATAATTAAACTTTCTTTGAACTCTGGCTTCAAAGCAATATGCAAAAACTTTTAACTCACTGTAACATGTGGCTCCCGTGATCGCTTAAATGTTCACAGCTCTGTATTCCCCATTTTGTTGATGTACAGTTCATCAATGAAGCCTCACTCCCATTACACTGTGCAGCGTCCATCCATATCTGTCTGATCCTTGTCCAAAATGAGCTCCACTCTTTGCTTCTATCACCTCCCACAGCCCATCTCTCTACACACCACTGCAGCATCTGACCGATCCCAGCCATCATCACACACTGTTCTACTGACCATTATAGAGAACTCCCACTGTCCAGAACAAGAGTTGCTGCCATTCACCAACCTTACAGCTACTACCCACACAAATGAGCAAATAAGACAAAACAGTTTTTCCCCAACAGTATTATTATTATTATTATTATATATAAACTCACCTAAAGGATTATTAGGAACACCATCAGAGAATGGGTACATGGTGGTAATAAAGGGATGGACATGGTCAGAAACAATGCTCAGGGTAGGCCATGGCATTTAAACAATGCCCAATTGGCACTAAGGCCTAAAGTGTGCCAAGAAAAACATCCCCACACCATTACACCGCTACCACCAGCCTGAACAGTGGTAACAAGGCATGATGGATCCATGTCTTCATTCTGTTTACGCCAAATTCTGACTCTACCATCTGAATGTCTCAACAGAAATCGAGACTCATCAGACCAGGCAACATTTTTCCAGTCTTCAACTGTCCAATTTTGGTGAGCTTGTGCAAATTGTAACCTCTTTTTCCTATTTGTAGCGGAGATGAGTGGTAACCGGTGGGTCTTCTGCTGTTGTAGCCCATCCGCCTCCAGGTTGTGCGTGTTGTGGTTTCACAAATGCTTTGCTGCATACCTCGGTTGTAACGAGTGGTTATTTCCAGTCAAAGTTGCTTTTCTATCAGCTTGAATCAGTCGCCCATTCTCCTCTGACTCTAGCATCAACAAGGCATTTTCACCACAGGACTGCCGCCACGATACTGGATGTTTTCCCCCTTTTCACACCATTCTTTGTAAACCCTAGAAATGGTTGTGCGGAAAATCCCAGTAACTGAGCAGATGTGAAATACTCAGACCGCCCATCTGACACCAACAACCATGCCACGCCAAAATTGCTTAAATTATCTTTCTTTCCCATTCTGACATTCAGTTTGGAGTTCAGGAGATTGTCTTGACCAGGACCACACCCCTAAATGCATTGAAGCAACTGCCATGTGATTGGTTGATTAGATAATTGCGTTAATGAGAAATTGAACAGGTGTTCCTAATAACTTTAGGTGAGTGTATACTTTAATTGTAAGAATATTTTGACTCACATTGGCAGATGACTCCAGCATCTTGTTGATGGCTACAGTTGTTTACTCCTCATCCATTAGATGAACAGTTTTTCAGTGTAGATTCATTTCAGCACATCTGTAACATCGCCCATCCATATCTGTCCTGATCCTTGTCCAAAATAAGCAACACTCTTGCCTCTGCCACATCCCCTACAGCCCCATCTCTCTCTACACACCACTGCAGCATCTGGACTGATCCCAGCCATCATCACACACTGTTCCCTATGTTCCATTATAGAGAACCTCCACTGTCCAGAACAGGAGTTGCTGCCATTCACCAACCTTACAGCTACTACCCACACAAATAATATAAAGACACAAGTTGTTATTTTTCTCCTATATTTGTTTGCCTTCTTCTATTTGAAAAACAGCAATGACATATGGCATTTGAACAAACAAGACTCTTCTTTAATTCATGATTTTGTATATCTATCTCTCTATGACATTCCTTACCAAAGAAAATGTACAATATTACATTTTTATTTTATATTATAAATGTTCTTGACTCAGCTGCAGATGACTCCAGCATCTCATGGCTTGATGTCCACAGTTATGTGTTCCCATCCACGTGTCCTACAGTTCTTTAGTGAGGACTCTGTGCCAAAGCAATTTACATCATCCATCCATATCTGTCCTGATCCTCACCCAAAAATAAGCAACACACTTTGCCTCTGCCACATCCCCACAGCCCATCTCTCTACACACCACTGCATCTGACCGATCCCAAGCCATCATCACACACTGTTCCCACTGACCATTATAGAGAACCTCCACTCTGCCCAGAAACAAAAAACCTATACCATCTCATCAACCACAGAAAAGCTTCTGACTGGAGGTCCATTTCAAATCTGGGATGAATGATAAAACAGGCTGCGTCACACAAAACCATATACATAATTCCCTAAATCATTTAAATCTTTCAAGAGTACATTGAAATAAACATGTGGTGTATAAATCCATTTTACTCCAGACACTGCTAGTGTACATTTCACAATTAATTAAATGTGACATTTTGAAGTAGAAAGAATGAAATTAGCTCTTCTTTTTGGACCACTTAAAAAAAAAAAAACATTTTACTTATAGAGATAAATATGGAGAGCAGTATGTTTATGTTCAGCATGTTTCTTCATACCTAGCAAGGAGAATGAGCCACAAGGAATTTAACATTGTTGCCTGAGAAATACTGTTATGTTTGGCTTCACAATAAGAAAGAAAAAATCTACTAAGGTCTGTTCTATTGTTTAAAATAGTTTCTTGCTACAAAATGTTTGCAGAATCCAAGATTATAATACTACCTAGAAAGTTTTATTGTGCTTGGTTTAGAAACTTACTTAGCAGAGTTAAATTTATAGCCAGATGTAGAATAAATTAGTATCTACAAATTACACAATTAATAAAAGATATTTAGAGAGGTAAAGTGATTTGTCAGAATTGTCAGTATCTAATAAAAAGGCAATGATTCATTATTAGATGTCTTAAACCTGTTAATATAGCAGTCCTTTCTGAAAGGTCTGTCTCGTGATGGTGTGAGACTGCTAAAGTATGTTTCTAGGTGATTTTATTTGTATGTTGAATGATCTGCCTTCTTGGCTCCTCCCACTGATGACTTACAAGACAACAAGTTTAATGTGAGAAAGAAAGCTTTTACTGTGCAAAATGTTCATAGTCTATAATTAGCCATAAAACTAGAGAGTTCATTTCATCTGTAATACATTGCAGAAACACTGTTTGATATAAGGACAACATATCTAACGTGTGTTTCATGAGGATTTCAATGTGAATCCACTCAATTATTGGGGAATTATAGGTTTATAACTTTATAAATTATAACTATAATTTGCTTTGTAAAAGCTGTATAGTATCCAAATATCTAGATGATATTAATTTGTGGGCCAGTTTCAAAGAACTTTCTTTAAAATATTTTTTTTGTTTGTTTTGTTTTTGGTAATAGTTTTATGGAAAGTCCTTTACAAAGACATGCAAAGGACATGGAAACAAATGACGAATGTGTATTTCTACACCGACAACTCCGTCATACAGGTGTAGTTCATATACACAAGGGAAGTAT
>CM031946.1:3776522-3779022 GCA_018749465.1 Paracanthobrama guichenoti
ATTTAGACCTTTAAAATATTTTCATGTTTGTATATACTATTATTTTACTGGAAAGTGCGATACAAAATAGACAGTTAAAAATACAATATATACACAGAGAGTATAAAATATATGCATATAAAGAACTAGGGTCAGCACTGGCATTTTTCATGATTCTGTAACTGGCACTAGAAATGTATTTATTATTCTTCTTTATTATTGCATATATGAATAATATTTATCTTGCTAGTTCTATCTTTCATTGTTTCTATATGAGATAATATTAAACAATTTACCTGTGATGCATTTTGCTGTGTAATCCAGAAGAGAGAGATTTCTGTCATGCGGAACTACAGTGTGACAGTTTAATGAGTGATGATGGCCAAGAGAACTGAACTAAAATTGCCTGGTTATACTTTAGGGCTATGCAATTAATCTGCCTTATTTTATTTCCGATTTTGGCTTCCAGGATTATAAAAAGAAGATATGAGAGTGAAAACTATTATAAACTAGATGTGTTGCGTCGCGCAGCTTCCTTTCACACACATGACAGCGCCATAATTTCTCCCTAAGGCTTAAAACATTCCCTAAATCCAAACCCTAAACCCAAGCGTCAGATTCAGCACAATCTGTGATTGTTGTCGCTTTTTGATCTCCACTCTGGCTTCAAAGCACGTGTTTGATAATAAAACCTTAAAAGCACAATAAGTCCACAATAGAAATAGCTGTTCCAGTTCAAGGTGAAGCATGTGCACGCTGTGAGAATAGACTTTTGTGTGCCCAGGCTTTGTGTGTACGCGTCTAAACCATCACATACATTAACTTCTATGTCAAAATGACCTGCTTGGACAGTATTCACTTGAAACACAGTTTATATCTTAAATGGGCATATTAGTAGTTATAGGAATTATATTATTAGCTCACCTCTACATTCTTAAAGGAGTGACGTCTAATAAACCTGCTGACAAATTGAGCCATTAATGCCAAGATCACAAACAAAGGCAAGAGAAAATACTCTAATAACTGTTTAATACAGCATTAATCTATCAATTTATACAGTGGCTTATAGTGTGGCTTTGCATTCATTACTTTATTAGATGTTTGTAGGCCATGTTGGCAATGTTAATATAGACCTTCCTGAAATTAAAGCCTGTTTGTTTTAATTTGTACCTGTTTTATTAATTATTTATTTGACCATTTATTTACTTTGTTTCTTTGTTCTTGATATATCTTATGCATATAGCACAAATCCCTGCACAAATAGATGTTTTATATTTGTTTTGTTCAAACATTGCTGTTTCTTTGCACAGAATCTGTTTTACTTTTCCAATTATAAAGCAAGCGTTAATTATGTTTCTTAATTAGTTTTTAAAGTTTTTTATTTATTTTTTAAATATAACAAAAAGAACAGATAAGAATACGTTCAATGACAGTATGTGTAAAATTAGTAATACAGTTAAAACCTTAAGACAGCACTTCAAATGTAAATCACCTAGGGCACTGCAGGTGTTTAATTTCCTCTCTTAATCAAAATGCTTCCATTCAAATCATGAATTGTTTTAAATATAGTTTCACTTTAAATATAGATCTGGAGTGTTTAGCATGGTCAATAGGCAACATATAAATTGCAAATATAGTAGATGAGTAGATTTACTATTTCATTTTTGTTGCATTGCATTAGCATGCACATGCAAGTTCCTACCAGTGTTTACCTCTGGTTTCTTCTACATCTCTCTGTGTGAAACTTTCCTGAGTTCATTTGAACAATGCACAACAGGATTTAGAAGGCCACAGTGAGTTTGTTGTTTGGTTATTTCTGTCATGCAGTGTACTCTGGCGGCTGCATGAACAAGGCCTGTCTGGACAGTGAGACTGTTCACTCCCAATCTCAGGTCTGGCTATCTCTCTGTTGTAATCCTGTTAGGGAATACACTCTGCAGCTTTGTACATGAAGTCAGTGTTTGCATTCCCCACCTGATGACCCTAGAGAAGGTTCATTAGTCACACTCTGGGTTCGCTATATATCTCATAGAGCAGTAGTTTGGTGTGCGATGTCACTTATTGTAGGTGGGACCCCAGATTTATGGAGTGGTGATGTCGTGTCATTAAAGATGGCCCTATTGTGCTCTTTTACAATTTCAACTTTCTTTAGTGTGTAATGTTGCTATTTGAGCATGAAAAAGGCCTCTGAGCTCCATGAAACGCCTCGTTGTATTGAGAGGGGTTTTTTGGAATGCACACAATCACAATATTCCTCATTTAAATAATTCCTGTCCAAGGCATCACATAAAATAAAGGGATGAGTTGATAATGTGTTGAAGCGTGGTGATTATAGTAAGAGCATTACATGTCAAACACACTCGGAAAGCTTGGTTGGACCTATCAGAACACATTTTGCTTTCTTTTTAGAAGGAGGAGCTTTATAGAGACAGGCACTAAACAGGCGTTAGACAGACTGGGAGCGAGGAGCTGCAGCAATGCCAAATATGTGAAAATAATGTGTTTTTGAAACATTCAAATA
>CM031946.1:3786522-3832845 GCA_018749465.1 Paracanthobrama guichenoti
TTATAAAAGCTACTTAAATGTCCTAATCAAACGAAGGCTTTATCACAATATGTTTTTCTTGTTGTGCCCAATGTAGAAGCTATGCAGTGTTTAAATGTAAGTGTCCACATGTTGAACAGACAAGAGATTTTATGCTCATTTTTGCTCTCATAAATGAAAAACATAATTTTGTTTTTATCTGGCATAAAAATAAATAAAAAAAGGTGAGCAGAAATCAAGACCTAGAGGACACCAAAATCAGGGGGTCGTATTCAGAACATTTTATCTTACTTTAGAGTTCTCCTAAATGGCAGTAAATGTTCTTAGTTACGAGTTTTCTCTTAAAACCTATTCACAAAGCTGCCGAGAGCAACTTTTACTAAGGAATAGAGAGAAGTCTTAAGCTAAGAGTAAGGGCGGGGTTGATGTCATTGCTATGGATGATGCCAACACGCTTACTAACAATGCCCACAGTGATTGGCTGATAGGGGAAGGGGTCTCTGTCAGTGATTTAATTAAATATTTTAATTATTTTTTTAAATATTTTGTTGATCGAGGTTTCATGTTGCCATATTCAAATACAATTTTTAAAAAGTAGGTCGCTAATTAAACTAGTATATGTTCAGCTAATTGCTCAAGAGATTGCAAAATTGTTTTATTAACAAAGTTCATGAGGAGCTCGTTCAAACTGTCTATCTAATCAGCGCAAGAGGAGGAATATATACACAGCCGAGAGAAGACTCACCTAATTACCTCCAGTTTTCTGCATCCTTCCGCCACCCGTTCCTCACTCTCGGTCTGCGACACGAGGCAGAACTCCGGTTTTGGGCTAAATTCGAGCCTGGAGCCCTCGATCGCTTTGGATAGCATGTCAAATATGCTTATATTGTTTTACTTTATTCAATCATTTGTAAGTGTGAACTCGTAAAAACAACTACCACAGGTAATCTGACATTTTTTTTTTTTTTTTTTTATTAAAGATTATCATCACAACATATTATTGAATGTTGTATAGTGTCTTTGGGAGGATTGCGGCAACAGCCATTAGGATTGTTTAGTGACTTGGTCTTAGTGACTTAGGAGTCCTCTTGACTACTCATAGCGTTTCATGGATTTAGGAGCTAGTTTTAGTGATAAAATGCAGAGCAAACATTTAGGAGTCCTAAAATTAGGACTGACAGATTTAGAGTTTCTCCTAAATCGGCAAGCTAGGAGCTTCTTTTAGCCTTAAGATGTTTTGTGAATACGGCCCCAGAACCCTAGAGAGTCAAGACAATGTTGTTTGAAAGCATTTTCTAAGCATGTTCTGTCTGTTGCAAATGTTATTTTGTCATTTTTCTTTCACTGGTTTTACTTTCAAGACTTCACATACATTGTAGCCAAGTTGACTGGAGCTTCTCCCAGCAGGTATTTTGAGTTTGTCCTGTGAAGTCTAATGGACGTCTTCATGGTGGATTGTGTCCCGACACCAGATGGTTGAGCAAACAGCTCTCTGGTTTTCAAAATGTGCAAAAGTCCTCACATGTGAATTATTTGTTTATGTCATGAAGTATTTAATTAGGGGTTCAAGCACGAAGTGCTGAAACCCTAGTGTAATTGTAAGGATTTGTATTATTATTATTAGGGGTTCAAACACAAAGTGCTTAAACCCTATTGTAATTGTAAGGATTATTATTATTATTCCGCCATAGAATGAATTGTGCAGCCCAAACCATAAGCCCTAGAGCAGGGGTGTCCAAAGTCGGCCCTGAGGGGTCGCTGTCCTGCAGAGTTTAGCTCAACTTGCCTCAACACACCTGCCTGGAAGTTTCTAGTATGCCTAGTAAGACCTTGAATAGCTGGTTCAGGTGTGTTTAATTTGGGGTTGGAGCTAAACTCTGCAGGACAGTGGCCCTCCAGAGGCAGGAGTGGACACCCCTGCCCTAGAGACTTTAAACTTGGCCAGATGGTAGTCCTCAATTTGGGGAGAACCTGAGAAGGTATGACCCCGATTGGCCAGTAGGTAGCGCCAGAGTGTGAGAGGAGGTGTGTGTGTGTGAGAGAGAGAGACACACTCATACACAAAGTGTGTGTGTGTCTGTGAGGTTGTAAAAGCTTATAAATTTTACATAAATGTAAAAATGCTTTAAGTTTTGTGTGATGTGTTGGTTTAGGAGTATGGTTAGTGTAAGGGGATAGAATATATGCTTTGTACAGTATAAAAACCATTACGTCTATGGAGAGTCCCCACAAAGATAGCTCGCCAGACAGTGGGAGTGTATGTCTCTGTGTGAGAGAGAGTGTGTGAGGGAGAGAGAGTAAACCACAGAATCTATATTAGTTCATGTTCTGACTACTGGCTGAGACATCTCAAATGTCATACGAGTCATCATTACTAGCATGACATTAAATGCCATATTAGAAATGTAATTTGTCCATATATGAAGAGTTCAGATGTAAAACCCAAAATAGAGCCGAAATAAAAACACCGGACACGCCACGCAGACAGTGTGTCACCGGACTTACAGTTTCAAAGACAGGATTTCGCGAGTAGCAAGTAAACTATTTTCTCCCTTGTGCTTCTGTAAAACTCTAGCAGAAACTGACGCGGACTTGCATCACAGCTCCCTCTACTGTGTGGATCGGTTTCTTCATCGTTACATTTGGAATTCTGCTTTCATCATTTGCAATGTTTCCAGTCGCATCTTTAGTGATTTTTGCAGCCGTTTACTGTCTTTTTGTCCAAAGAGGGGGACTTTGGTTTTTGCACAAAAAAAAATGAAAAAAAAAAACATGGACATAGCTGGTTTTGCAGCAAAAGACAGTTAAATGTGTTAAATACCCATGAATTGACTAAAGTGACATTTTTGAAAATAAGGCATTTCAATAACTGACTAATAACCTTTTCATTGCCATTAAAGGAAATTACTGAACCTTAACATAGGAGCCTGAAAAAAAAGTATGAGTATGAGAAGTGCATTCTGCGCTGCCATCAAACTGTATTATGTAGGTGTGACTTTCAGTACGGTTTTTAATCGTTTTGAAATAAGTCAGCTCATCCAGCCTGAACAAAAATACAGTAACATTGTGAAATATATATTTTTAAATTTATTTACATTTATGAAACCAATATTTGGTAACGTTTTATAATAAAGTTCCATAAATTAAGGTAGGTTAATGCATGAACTAATATTAACTAACAATGAGCAATACATTTGTACTTATTAATTACATTTACGCATTTGGCAGACGCTTTTATCCAAAGCGACTTACCGTATATACCCGAATATAAGACGACCCTGAATATAAGACGACCCCCCCCATTTTCCAGATTTATTTTTGGGAAAAAAAGGTGCTCGTCACCTCCGAACATTGCATTCTGTGACTCCAAATTTTTTGGCAGCTTTGCAATTATTAGATGATTCTGCCTCATTCACGACCATAAGTTTAAAGTTGGTGTCATAACTGTTTCGAACGTGTTGGTTTATTTGACCAGCTTTTGAAGCTCTTTTCTCAAAATGATCTCTTGACTTCTCCATGGCGGCACTTTACTGTTTATTTAATTCATAACACTGTCACTAATTACGTAGCCTATCATGTTGGCGCCTCTACTGTTTCCCCCTGCTTTCTCTCTTTCCCCCCGTGAGTTTGTCTATATCGCGAATATAAGACGACCCCCATTTTCAGCCTATTTTTAGAACACAAACCTAGTCTTATATTCGGGTATATACGGTACATTGCATTCAAGGTACACATTTTTACATTTTGTCAGTTCTTGCTTTCCTGGGAATCGAACCCATGACCTTGGCGTTGCTAGCACCATGCTCTTATTGTTTGAGCTACAGGAAAGCCTATTAATCTTTGTTAACATTACTTAATAAAAATATAACCGTTCATATCTAGTTCATGTTAGTTCAGGTTCATTAACTAATGTTAACAGATACAACATAGTTAACTAATGTTAACCAATGAAACCTTAAAATGTAATTTAGTTTCATTTTTGTTTACATTTCACTGCCGGTTGTATTATATTCTGTATATAACTGTGTATGTGACAAATAAAACTCTTGAATCTTGAGTTATGTGATGGCAAAGCTGAATTTGAGCATCATTACTCCAGTCTTCAGTGTCACATGATCCTTCAGAAATCATTCTGATATGATGATTTGCTGCTCAAGAAACATTTGTGATTATTAATGTTAATGCTTATGTTCTTTTTCTTATTAATGTTAATATTTTTGTGCAAAGTAACCATGATAATTTTTTCAGGATGCATTAGAATAGGAAGTTCAGAAGAACAGCATTTATTTGAAATGGAAATCCTTTGTAACATTATACATGTCTTTACAGTCACTTTTGATCAATTTAATATACATCTAAAAAAACAATGTATGGACCACAATCTTTTGAATGGTAGTGTATTTGTTTTGTATGGATTGATTTATTAGACACTATTCTTTTTTTATTAATTTTATGCTGGTTTAATTTTTATTGCATGTGTGTATGTGTGTGTGGTCATTTCGCAAGCGTTTGACTCAAGACAGACATCTCGGTGTTTAGAGGATTATCAGCAGGGAAAAGATTGTTCAAAGCAGAGAAAAAAAAAATTCTGAAGCGTTTTAAGTGTCCCTTTCACCTCTATCCCAGAATTCCCTTTGTCTAAAAGTTTCTGGCGAGAACAAACTTCCCCCCGCATCTTCAAAACCTGATCACTTTGCTTTATTCTGATCAATGTGCTCCACGTTTCTCCTCTCGGTGTCAGAGTAGTAAGGAGATAAAAAAGCAAGAGGGCAGGAGGGGTGGGAGGCTAGACGGCTTACTTTTTTAGATGCCAATTGTATGTGTCTCTGTGGCTGCCTTACCTGTGTTCCTTTGATCATAGCTGAGCATGGAGTGGCGTTTGATTCCAGGGCTACTTTGACAGCTCGCAGGCTGGCAGAAGCCTCTCGGATGACTGGAGATCAGAGAAGACAGGCTGGAAAGCAGAAGTCCAGCTGAGAGAAGATCAGAAGAGGCACAACTTCAACCAGAGCTATTGTGAAGGAACGTAATGGCTTAGATAACTTTTTCCCCTCCATCTTTTTTTTCTTGTGAAAACTTACCCTTCAGAATTTTGAATTGCCCACTTTAAGGTCTGTGGGGCTTTGTCTGGCTTTGACAAAGAGGCATGTTTTTCTTTCAGTCTTGTCCTGGAGAGCCCGATCTATTTAAGCAGCGTCACTCCTGCTTCACGTTCCCGTTTTGAGTACCGCTGGTTGACTTGGTGTAAATGCACACACTACGAAGAGAATAACATAATAGAATTATATAAATGCCTTGTTTACATCTCAAAATGTGTAAAACAGTTACACTACACTCAAATGCTTATGTTGACTTTATTAAATCTGCATTTGTGTCTTCCTTTGTTTGTATTAATTTTGTGTGTGCTAAGAATCTGCAAATTAATGTGTAAAAGTTGAAATAGCGTTTTCTAAAAAACAAAAAAAATGTTCATTTAACTCAATTAATTGTAAATCCATCCAGTGGCGTCTATGACCACAAGACATACAGAGGGCTACTGTGGTGTAATGTCTCCCTCTGGTGGAGGATGTGATGAATATCTTACACTGCACTCATTTTATATTAAGTGGAAATCAACAAGTGGAATGTGTCTTAACATAAATCTAAATTGTAATATTGAAAAGGAGTATGCTCTTGTTGAAACAAAATGCTACTGCTGTGAAACTAATCGTGTTCATTATAGTTTTATATTAATAGCAATAATTGTAGTAACTAAGTTTGTAGAATTTTAGTGGGTTCACCTTTTTGACAAGTGACCTTAATTATGCTAATCAGTTCAGTGTTATAGTAAATAATTTTAATATATTAAATATGTTATAATATCCATTCTCAGTGAGTTTAGACAGAAGGTTATGGAACTAGACTGATTTCTTTGATTCTATAATAGTTTATTGTTAACTGTGTGATCCTATATTACATTTTACTGTCTACTTGTGTAAGAAATACAGGCCTGATACAGTATGATTTCATAAAGCCAATGTGGACATTAAATAATTAGGAGATTCATGTTCTTTACCTGTACTTTAAGATGACAATGCCAAAGCGTAAATAATATTAGTAAACCTTGAGTTAAGATCCTTCAAAATTATCATAGCATTTTTAAACTCTGTGGCTCAGTGGTTAATCACTTGGCTTTCATATACGGAAACTCTGGTTCAAATCCCACAATTACTAAACTTTCATCATATGAAACAAAGCTTTCAATAAAACGCACACTTAAACTCACCAGGCTCAGTGGCTTGGGTGATAAAAGCGTGTTTTAATCATGGAGACCTGAGTTCAAATCCACTATTGCTAACATTCATTTGTTGGCATTATATCCAACAAAGGGCCAGGTCACCTTTATTTATATAGCGCTTTTAACAAGTCCAATTGTTTCAAGGCAGCTTCACATTGTTAACAGGAAAATAATGCAACAGAATTTGTACAGCCGTTCTGGTGAAAGCGGTGATGTTATCCAGCTAATTTCAAGTATCATATAGTGTCAATGTGGGCAGATCGGTAATATAGATGAAATTTAGGTGTCCCCAACTGAGCAAGCCAAAAGCCAGAGGCAACGGTGGCAAGGAACCAAAACTCCTTCAGGGCCAGAATGGAGAAAAAAACCTTGGGAGAAACCAGGCTCAGTCAGGGTGCCAGTTTTCCTCTGGCCGACGAACAAACAGTGTATGATTATAATTCTGGCAACATTGCAGGTCTTAAGTCATATTAGGTAAATAGATATTGGAGATTGGAGTCGTCACGCCGGAGACAGGTTTAATGGGCCCAAACATTCAGTGTGAAAGTCATGTGGCACAAGTGGCTAAACACACGTTCTCTGGTGACAAGACTGTGATCGAGGCTTGGATTCAAATCCCACCTCAATCCCACAACTGTGATCTTTAACTAGTTTACTGTAAAAATCACCAGTCACTCAGGTTAACAGTGAAATATAAGTTCCTTCACAAGTTGAGACAAAAGAGATCTGTGGCTCACAGGTATGGCGCTGCCTCACGGGTTCAGAGGTTGCTGGTTTGAACTCAGCAATATGAAGGGGTGGGCCTGGGCCCAGCACAATTTTCTTTTTAAAGGGTGAACCCTCAAACAGAAAATTATGGTAACCTATGCATTTACTAGCCAACAACACACATTCACACATTAAACACTATACCTGTCCATGAGCAGAAGTCCATCGTTACAGCCGATGTCTGTCCACACCTCCCAGAGCTCGGCTTCTGATGACCGGGTGTCCAAACGCATCCCTTATTCTGTAGGATACAGACATAAACACAAAACATCATTACTCCATATTATAAAATCTAGTCCAAATAACACTTCTACATGTAATTTAACATATTAGCAACAGTTGAGCTAGAGAAACTGGATCTAATGGTTAATGGTCTAATGATAAATCATGTGCACTACAAATATAAATGTAATTCTACATAACATGGAAAGAAACAAATGTTATGTTGAATAAACACAGCCTGAAGTTATGCAATTCTCCTCAAGAATGTTTACAGAAAAAATAGGTGTACATTTTCCCAAAGCTGTATTACAGTGTGAAAGAAATATTTCGAGTATATAACTGTCATTCGGTAATGCTGTATCAATAACACACTTTGAATATTTGTACTTGCATGCTATTGATGTCAAGGTTATGACGTTCTACCTGTCTCTGAGTTTTAGTTAATGGGCAAACAGCAAAGCAAAGTAAAAATGAGACCTTCCTTCACAATAAATAAAGGCAATCCTTAAAGCCAGAACTGGGATATCTTATTGGTTTGTCTGAGAATCTCATATCTAAAAAGACCACAGCTAAAAAAAAAAAAGAAAACATTAACTGTTACACAATGAAAACAAGAGTGCAAAGCAGAATCCTAAGTGTCCAGTTATTGTCTGTAAATTGACTTTTATATATTTATGGCTGTCTGTCTGAAATGTTAATGCAGCTTTACGTCTGATAATGTTATTTAATGTCACAGCTAGAAGTAGGAAAGACATGTATATATTATACTGATGGCTCTTCTTGCGCTACACCAATTTTGTCCAATCAAATGCTTTCAAGAGGAAGTCCCTCCCCCAACAGCACCTGCAACCGAAAAAAACAGCACAAACACTCTATGGTTACTTAAGTAGAGATGTCAAAGCATATATATATATACCTTTATAGAAGCTATGAATCCCTCCGAATGTGAAGGAGCGTCATGTGTTGAGCCCAGGTGAGAGATGTGCCGATACACCGCGAGCTGAAGAAAACAACAGAGCCACGTGTAGCATCACTCCTGTCCGAGCCGCCCTCACTCTCAGTGTCATTCTGCAGAGAGGAGAGCGAGTGGAGGCGCTTTTGTTTGCTAACGGCCTGTGATACGTGCTGCTGCGTGACATTAAGTCTTTCACTGAGCTGCCATTTACATCTGCAGGATCTGTACTATAGTGCTATCAAACGGTGTGAATGAGTGTGGTCTAGCGTCATTTTTGTCAATGATCAAAAGGTGTCGCTAAACTCGTTTATGCCGCCTAGTGGAGCGGATGAAAACCGGAATCTCGCAATGGCGAGAGAAAGGAAATGAATTGGTGAAAATGTTAGTAATATGCCTAACAGTGGGCCTAATAGTTTTGCTAAACAATTTATTACAAAGGTTTTGTGAAACTGCACAGTCTTTACATGTTACAGATTTGAACAACAGAGATATATCAGCCTTGTCCCAATTCAGAGGCTGCATCCTTCAAAGGCCATGAAGGTCAGACTGAGTGTTAAATGGGACAGTCTACTCTAGCCTACGGAGGATTGTTCTTGTCGCCAATTCCAGTCCTAGACTTCTGGGGGGCCCTAAGCACAACTTTTAAGGGGTCCCTGTCAGTACGTTCATAAAAACCCTTAAATGACCCTCAACCCCTTAATCTGTTATTTCAGAACAATTTCACTGTCAAAGTTACTGTTGAAACAGTAGTACAATACAAAAAAATGACAAACAATAGGACAAATTCTAGTCAGAATATGAGTCTGATACTGCTCTATTGGGTTGTGATTATGGGTTGTGTTTCATCCGAACCAGGAAAGAAAATGCCTCTGCACTCAATTGGATAGACCTACAATCAGTCAGAGCAACGGTGTAGCCTAAGAGGCGTCGCGTTGGCTGTAGCAACGCATAGTTGTCAACAGAGCTCAACTGCACGCACACTGGAAGTAGAAGATGATGAGTGTACATGTTCTTACCAACACGATCATCATTTTTGAGAGAAACAGTAAAGATGAATGCATATACTGAACAAGTTCTCCGTTTAGGATTAGAACGAATTCAACCCAAACGCTCTTTGATGACATGGATGATAACATTACTGTTGATCATCTGTCCATCATCGTATAAAGCCCGCCCAGACACTTTGATTGGTCCGAACAGCTCTGGTTCGAGCATAGTTGCTCCACAACGGATCAAGTCCAGACTGAACTTCCCAACCTCAAATGTTGTGGGCGGGGGCCGGGGCTAAATTCGGCTGGCATCCAGGCTAAAAATTATTATGTGAAGAGCAATGATTCTCTCATTTTCTTTTATTGTGTGATTAGCCTAACATTAAATGATAGACAGCAACAGGTTTATTAGGGTGCTGTCACTTTAAAGGGGTACTGTTATGCCCTTTTTACAAAGTCTTGATTTTGTTTTGGGGGTGTACTAGAATATGCTTTCATGCATGATTGTTCCAAAAACATTATTTTTCACACATTTTACATTATTACAACACCTCTCTCCAGAGTCTGGCTCAAATGCGTCATTTAGTTCCGGTTTCAATGAAGCCCCTCCTTCTGAAAAACGAAATGTGCTGTGATTGGTTAGCTGGCCCACTGTGTTGTGATTGGCATGGCTTAGCGTGTTCGGTAAATGTCACGCCCCTTACCATAACCAGGGGCGGCGTTTACGTATGGCAGTTGCCATACCCTGGCATTCAGACAAGTGGGGGAAATAAACAGCTCATGATGCTGCTAGTTAGTTCTGTTGCAGCTTTGAAAAGCAAATTTAAGCAGCCTCCGTGTCCTAACCAGACGCGATCAGATCAGAGACGCGATGCAACAAGCGGCAAACCAGACTCGACCCGAGATCAATCAATCAAAAGTCACAGCCAATCAGAATAGCGTGTGGGTGGGCTCTCTCTGCAAGCGCACTGACTGCTTTCACAACGAAATGAATAAGCAGCCTACAATATTGAATTCCCAAATCTTACACCATTATAGCATGATTAAAAATACATACTGCGTATGCAAACACTTGTTTGTTCACCTTGAGTTGACAGTTCGAACATAGCGTAGTTGTTTCCTTTAATTTATTTTAACGATCTGAGGTGAATTATCCATTGTTGCTTTCAGTGAGGCTAAGTTATATCTATAAAGGTCACGAAAAATGATATCAAACTCACTTTAAATTCCCTTTACATTAAATAAAGCACATAATATACACTCATCATACTTTGCATGTTGTTCCAGCCACAACAGCACAGAAATAAAAACTTGTGAATCGCGTTGCGATTATCATCGCATTTGATTAGGTCTCAGTGAAGGCTTATAGGCCTGTTTCAGTATTTGCATTGATTTTTTTTTTTTTTTTTTATTGTCGTTAAGTCTATTTAGTGGTTCTTTTAGTGGGTTTTTGTCCACATTTTGTTTAGATATAGGCTAATGTGATTATTTGGGAATGTTGTATGGCCAGAAGGACTCATGCCATACCCTAGGTTTTTGTGAAACGCCCCACTGACCATAACCGCAAGCTCTATGAAAAGACACATTAAGCGTTGTAGTCCAAACAAGTCGTTCATTGTAGTTCTTGGAAAGTGAATTCTGTTAGATAAAATATTCCCCTTTGGAGTGGACTTTGAGCTTTGTAACCTTGCAGATCTTTTTTTATGCTCAAACAGCAACATTACCCACTAACTAAAGTTGAAAGTGAAAAAGCATAATAGGATTCCTTTAAGACCGAATGCACAGATCTAATATACTGACAAGCATTCGATTACTTTCCCAACTGTTTATGTTCACTAAAGACATACCTGAATGTGTTTAAGTGAAAACTCCTCAAGACAATTTGACTGGTTTGGATGTTAGCTAAGCAGGACTTGACATTAACGCTTGTGGACAAGTGGATTTTTTTGAAGTAACAAGTGAAAGAGAATTTTACTTGCCTTGTCAGTAGTCCGATTAAAACATCGATAACAAAAGATAACTCTCACCAAAACGCGAGAATGATTCTGATTTATTTATTTTTTATCTACACATTAAGTGACATACCAGTAGGATTTCAGTAAAATAAACATTCAGTTTTTAGTTTTTCAAAGAAAGTGTTTGTGTATTTTATTTGTCCATATCTTTTAGATAACTGGTATCGAGTTGTTAAATAGTTTGCCAGGTCTACTTAGGTAAATGGAAACCCTACTTAAAGAGGTTGTTCCACATTATTAAAGGGATAGTTTACCCAAAATGAAAATTATCCCAGAATTTATTTACACTCAAGCCATCCTAGGTGTGTATATGACATTCTTATTTCAGATGAATACAGTCTGACTAATATTAAAAAATGTCCTAGCTAATCCAAGCATTATAATGGCGTTGAATGGGAGCTCAAAAAAGTGCATCCATCCATTATAAAAGTAATCCACATGGCTCCAGGGGGTTAATAAAGGCCTTCTGAAGTGAAGTGATGGGTTTGTGTTAGAAAAATATCCATATTTAAAACTTTATAAAGTAAAATATCTAGCTTCCGCAGACCGCCTTCTGTATTCAATTTACGAAGAAAGTGTAAGAAAAACCCATCGATTCGCTGAATGCAGATTATAGAAACTTTCAAACTATCATAAGATTTGTGAGAAATTTACAGCACAAGAGTACTCAGTCAGATAAAGGCTTATTAAGGAAAATTAATTGTATTAAAAGGACAGCTATAAAAATTTTTAAAAAGCAGCAAACAGTTATTTGAAGCTGCAGGTGTCGCTGGAGTCTCAAGAGCCTCAGTTGTGCGTAAACACTGTTGGGAAGTAACTATACTCTAAAAATGCTGGGTTAAAAACAACCCAAGTTGGGTTTAAAATGGACTAATCCAGCGATTGGGTTGTTTTAAGCAAACATTTAAACCCAACCGCTGGGTTAAAACAACCCATTTACTGGGTTAAAACAATCCAATTGCTGGGTTAGTCCATTTTCAACCCAACCCAGGGTTGTTTTTAACCCAGCATTTTTACAGTGTAGTTACATTTAATTATTACGTAATTTAATTACAAAAATAAATGTAACTGTAATCAGTTTTTTGGGGATTACATCTGAATATGTTCTGTAAAAAGCTAGGATATGTTGAATAATATTAATTTGTTGCTTTGCCTTTATTTGATATACACAGTGCCTCCTGTCATTTAATGGCCGTTTTGTTAAGTGATGCTATTCTGATGCTTTTGATTGGCTCTTTTATTTGAATTTGCAGTGTACCACATCTGCCAATTACATCAATCCACACTGCCACTGAAAGCTTTAGGCTACAACCTGTCTGAGAGTTGCCACCATGGCGAGTAATAAAAGTGCGTTCCAGTGCTGGAAAACTGAAAAGTAATTAAAGAGTAATCAAATGTAATCAGTAATTTAAATAGTTACACTACTTATTACATTTTAAATAGGGTAACATTTCCAAAGTAACCTTCCCAACACTGTTGCAAAGTTGCATTTCAGCTACCTCTCACCAAAGCTCACAAAGATAAATTTCTACAGATGGCGTGCTCCTTACACACGTAAAAGGCGCCTCACAAACAACTTGTGAGTACCAAATTGTGCTTAAATGGTCATGCTTGAATGAATGCTGCATACTTGATGAGTATGCACGTAAACACAGTCTTAAATGAACGTATGAGAAAGTTGTGTATATGGAGTAACATTTGTGTTTATTTTAGCCTGGTCCTACCAGTCTCTCATACATTTCATCTGTACAGAGAGTCTGGCCACTCTCCATTGACAAGCGTTAACTTCCTTGAAGGCGGGTACTCTGTTGAAGTTTAAAACTATTGGATCTGCGTTTGGTCGTGACGTATGTCATCTCAAACTAGCTCATGACATCAACGTCATCGTTCTAAGTCACTCCCTCTGTTCGCTGATTGGACCGGTTAAAATTTGGCCAGAGAAAACGAGTATGAGGTCTCTGCAGAACAAGAGTGGGCGTTTCCAAATTTGTGGGTGTTTCAAACTGATGGGTGTTTATAAATCGTGCAATGAAAATGATCCCCTTCACCCGACCCCACCCCTAAACCCTACCCACACTGTGACGTGGAATCAGGTAACGCAGTGGAAAACGGCCCTCTGTTTATGGCCACGCCCACTGATCTTGTAACTCCTATTACTAACCTGCAGAGACCTATACTTGGAGAAAACCAGAGAATATACTGCAATCCCAGACAGAGTACTGAGTGAAAATGAAAATTGAGTGGAAGTACGTAGGAGGGCGGAGCCAGGCTATGTTTATTTATAGGGGTGTGTTGTCACCTTTTATGTCTTTATGCTTGAGGCGTGACTTTCAGCAGAACATTTGATCTGTCTTACCCCATCAGAGGAGAGCAGATCTGAGTCAGATCCTGAAAATATCATAGATTAGTTTTTACCTATATGAAAATACAATTTCAGCCCTCTCACCTAGGCCACAAATTCACTTACCCATAACACCAGCTTGGCCCTACAGTACAGATAGCGGAATGACAGAAACTGAAGTGCAGTTTTTCCTCCGCTCCACTAGGCGGCGTGAGCGGGTTTCACTGTCAGCGCGACACCTTTGAGTCCTTGACAACGCTTTACAGTCGCTACAGCACGTGCAGATGACAGCTATTATTATCACACAGCCGTACCTGTTTCAGCAAATAAACCGACATACAGTACTATAAAATGCGGGATTTGAGTGTCACACTATTCACCGGTAAGTAACTTTGCGCATAAAGAGAATTTCTTTAGTAAAATGAGTAGCTCTGTCAGGTCATTTAGGCTTTGTTTACATCCCTCAGACCTTCAGAAGAACAAATGAATCTGCAGTTGTTGCGTTACATTTCTAATCTTTGAATGAATGGACATCTGATATACATATTATGAAGTAGAATATTAAGAAATGGTGGTTTTGTGTCTGTTGTTGTAGTGTTTTCTACTGGATTGATGGTTGTTAATAGGGTCAGTTGGAGTGTGAAGCTCTGATGTTCTGCTGCTTCAGGCTTTAGTAGAGCTGCTGTGCTTTTGCTTTAAAAACCATCATATACACAGTCCAGGGGTCCGTTCTTCGTACGTGGCTAACTCAGTTAGCTGGATTTGATTGTTGATGATTTGGCATGATCTTGGATTGTTTGGTTCTTCGACACTCATCCTGGACTTGCTGTCATAGCAACATGTCCGTAAACTTAAACCTGCTCGGGAGCAGCTTATTTCATGTAAATCTTGAGGCGATGCTTAAAATCTGTCCCAGCCACTGCTACTTTATTACAAGAGTTCATTACTGAACCAGGGGCAATAATACCTTTAAATAATAATATAAAAATGTATTTGAAAATAATATTATAATGTTGTGTTAATACTATAGACACAGCCACGTGATTGAGAGATTTATTTGTGACGAATAATTACTTTATAATTGTATTGGAGTCTCACACACGTTGTACAGTTATTCGTAGCCCTGCATTAATTTGAACAGTGACAGATATCATGGGATGGCTTGATGCTGCGCAGGAGATGCAGATAACTTGATCTTGACCCTTAAGAAACTTTAATACTGTCACGTAACAAATCTGCTTCAAATTAAATTAAAAATTAGAACATTGAAATAAAAATTTGTACAAATTAAAATCATGAATATAAATAATTGGGAATCATGTTTTAATAAAACTGTGCACATTTAATTTATCTATTATAATTTGTATGTTGTTTTGGTCGCTTGGCTGTTTCTCATATAAAGGTCCAGAGGGTGGCTTTTTAATTATATGATGTCATCTTGCACGCCAGCCAATCGCTGCACTACTGATCAACGGATGCATCTGCCCTCTTCAGTGAACACAGGAACGTGCAGTAATCTCAGATAACTTAATCCAGATATTTTAATCCAATCCGCAAATTTGAAGAACCAAATTACCCAGAGATCAGTTATCACGATTGAAAGATCTGGGATCTGTCAAATCATCTCAGATGTATTAAGCGAGCTACAAAGAACGGACCCCAGAACAGAGCTAAAACCACGAGCAGGAAACTCTCATCTTAATTTTAATTGAATTAAAAGATTATTATTGATACAGCATTACCAAAGTATAATATAGCAATATATTTTTCACACTGTACAGCTTTCGGCTTTCAATTAACTAGTCTTTAGACTAATTTTCACATTCAAATTTTTTAGATGTATAATATGGAGTAATGTCTTTCCTTTCAGAAGGAATGTGTTTGGAGGATTACACCCGGCCAGCGGGATCAGAGCTCAGAGTCGTGTGGACAGACACCGGCTGTAATGATGGACTTCTGCTCATGGACAGGTAATGTATGTAATGTGTGATTGTGTGTTTTACTGTGTAGGTTCCCATCGTTTTTTCTTTTGAAGGGCCTCCCTTTGAAAGGCAAATGATGGGGAACCTAACCGGGTGGGGAAGGGACGGGGGTTGAACATTTTTATATAATAATTTTTTTTTTTTTTTTTTTTTTTCTCGTTGTGTCCAAAAGTATAACCCCTGCTGGAGATTGTCCCGGAAGCTCCGGGGGGAGACCACACCGGTATCCCCCTCCTTTGGGCGCGCCACTCACACACACACACCACATTCACTCCTATCGCAGAGACCCGGCTGGGATCGAACCAGCAACCTCTGAACCCGTGAGGCAGCGCTCATACCTGTGAGCCACAGGTCTCTTGTCTCAACATGTGAAGGAACTTATACTTCACTGGTATCCTGAGAGTTTCCAATAAAGCAGTTAAAGTGGGATTTGAACCCGTGTGTTCATCACAGCCTCGTCCTCAGAGAGTGTGTGTTTATCCACTCGCCCATCACGGATCTCGTGACGGTGACTGGTTTTCAGGACCTCTTGTCTAATGAGAAGAGTTTAAGGTCAGCAATAGTGGGATTTGAACTCAGGACGCTGTGATTGAAGCACAACTCGTTCTCTCCTGAGCCACTGAGACTGCAGAGATGAGGAGCGTTTGAACAGGTTTTATCCAGAGCTTTGTGTTAAATGAGGAATAACTTCAACAAATGTGGGATTCGAACCAGGACTATCCGGTTTGAGAGGGAGACGACCATCCGCTGCGCCACAGAGCCTGAGAGGAAATGATGTTGTTTCAGATTTAAAGTTCATCTTAACGCATGTTTAAGCTGCTAAAAGATGCTCATCATTGATAACTCATTCACTGCTCTCTCCAGAAATAAACACACACAACATGTTGCAAAGTATTTCTTTAGATTTATTATTCAGTTGTGAGAAAACCAGAGCTACTCTTAGAGAAAGGTTTTTATTTCTATAAGTGTCATGTGTGAAAAGCTGTTGATATTTGACATTGAAATATGAGAACTGATATATATGCTACATTTATTATTATCATTTAAGTTATTCTTTGTATCAACTGTATCCGCATCTGTGTGTGATTTTGTTGTGTCCTATCTTTTTAAATAAATATGTGCCAAAAAGTCAGATGATCTAAAAGTTTGCCCTCCTGTGGTGATTTGAGTGAATTACACCACTGCAAAATCGACTCTAAAGAACTTAAAATTGTTTCGCCCTCCTGTGGTGACTTGAGTGAATTACACCGCTGCAAAATCGAGTCTAATGAACTTAAAATTGTTTCGCCCTCCTGTGGTGACTTGAGTGAATTACACCGCTGCAAAATCGAGTCTAATGAACTTCGAGTCTAATGAACTTAAAATAGTTTGCCCTCCTGTGGTGATTTGAGTGAATTACACCGCTGCACAATCGACTCTAATGAACTTAAAATTGTTTCGCCCTCCTGTGGTGACTTGAGTGAATTACACCGCTGCAAAATCGACTCTAATGAACTTAAAATTGAACTGTCATCTCTGCTCATCTGTTAAAATACATTTATATACACAAAAGACCAGACTTTCGTTTTTATGGCGAGAGTAAAGGTCATTCCCCTCCGCTCCTCTAGGCGGCAGCGGTTTCACCTTCAGTCTGACTCTTCGGCTGCTTGACAACATGGCGGCTTGATGACAGTCACAACAACACGTGCAGGTCCTGCAGATGAGATGACAGCTCTAAATGTGACTTTAACAGCACATATTCCAGCTCAACTGATAATAAAACCGACACAGAGACGGAAAAGACGAGGGACCGAGTGTCACGCGACTCACCTGTGAGTAACTTTCCGCGTAAAGTTAATTTCTCTTGTCAAATGACTTGCAGGCGCTATAGAGTAAATGGGAGCCCCACTCACACACGGAAGCTTTAATAATCTCAAAATTGTTTCGCCCTCCTGTGGTGACTTGAGTGAATTACACCACTGCAAATCGACTCTAATGAACTTAAAATTGTTTCGCCCTCCTGTGGTGACTTGAGTGAATTACACCACTGCAAATCCACTCTAATGAACTTAAAATTGTTTCGCCCTCCTGTGGTGATTTGAGTGAATTACACCGCTGCAAAATCGACTCTAAAGAACTTAAAATTGTTTCGCCCTCCTGTGGTGATTTGAGTGAATTACACCACTGCTGTCGACGACTCTAAAGAACTTAAATTGTTTCGCCCTCCTGTGGTGATTTGAGTGAATTACACCGCTGCAAAATCGACTCTAAAGAACTTAAAATTGTTTCGCCCTCCTGTGGTGATTTGAGTGAATTACACCACTGCAAAATCGACTCTAAAGAACTTAAAATTGTTTCGCCCTCCTGTGGTGATTTGAGTGAATTACACCGCTGCAAAATCGACTCTAAAGAACTTAAAATTGTTTCGCCCTCCTGTGGTGATTTGAGTGAATTACACCGCTGCAAAATCGACTCTAAAGAACTTAAAATTGTTTCGCCCTCCTGTGGTGATTTGAGTGAATTACACCGCTGCAAAATCGTCTCAAATTAAAATTGTTTCGCCCTCCTGTGGTGACTTGAGTGAATTACACCGCTGCAAAATCGACTCTAATGAACTTAAAATTGAACTGTCATCTCTGCTCATCTGTTAAAATACATTTATATACACAAAAAAACAGACTTTCTCTTTTTTTATAAGACGAGAGTAAAGGTCATTCCCCTCCGCTCCTCTAGGCGGCAGAAGCGGTTTCACCTTCAGTCTGACTCTTCGGCTGCTTGACAACATGACGCTTGATGACAGTCACAACAACACGTGCAGGTCCTGCAGATGAGATGACAGCTCTAAATGTGACTTTAACAGCACATATTCCAGCTCAACTGATAATAAAACCGACACAGAGACGGATCAGATGAGGGACCGAGTGTCACGCGACTCACCTGTGAGTAACTTTCCGCATAAAGTCAATTTCTCTTGTCAAATGACTTGCAGGCGCTATAGAGTAAATGGGAGCCCCACTCACACACGGAAGCTTTAATAATCTCAAAATTGTTTCGCCCTCCTGTGGTGACTTGAGTGAATTACACCGCTGCAAAATCGACTCAAATTAAAATTGCTTCGCCCTCCTGTAGTGACTTGAGTGAATTACACCACTACAAAATCGACTCTAATTAAATTAAAATTGTTTCGCCCTCCTGTGGTGACGACTGAATTACACCGCTGCAAATCGAGTCTAATGAACTTCGAGTCTAATGAACTTAAAATAGTTTCGCCCTCCTGTGGTGATTTGAGTGAATTATACCACTGCAAAATCGACTCAAATTAAAATTGTTTCGCCCTCCTGTAGTGACTTGAGTGAATTACACCACTACAAAATCGACTCTAATTAAATTAAAATTGTTTCGCCCTCCTGTGGTGACTTGAGTGAATTACACCGCTGCAAA
This sequence comes from Paracanthobrama guichenoti, assembly GCA_018749465.1. Classification (NCBI taxonomy): domain Eukaryota; kingdom Metazoa; phylum Chordata; class Actinopteri; order Cypriniformes; family Gobionidae; genus Paracanthobrama; species Paracanthobrama guichenoti. The sequence continues at coordinate 3,805,471 of CM031946.1, forward strand.
ATCGACTCTAAAGAACTTCGAGTCTAATGAACTTAAAATTGTTTCGCCCTCCTGTGGTGATTTGAGTGAATTACACCGCTGCAAATCGACTCTAAAGAACTTAAAATTGTTTTGCCCTCCTGTGGTGACTTGAGTGAATTACACCGCTGCAAAATCGAGTCTAATGAACTTAAAATTGAACTGTCATCTCTGCTCATCTGTTAAAATACATTTATATACACAAAAGACCAGACTTTCGTTTTTTTATGGCGAGTAAAGGTCATTCCCTCCGCTCCTCTAGGCGGCAGAAGCGGTTTCACCTTCAGTCTGACTCTTGGTGAATTGACAACATGACGGCTTGATGACAGTCACAACAACACGTGCAGATCCTGCAGATGAGATGACAGCTCTAAATGTGACTTTAACAGCACATATTCCAGCTCAACTGATAATAAAACCGACACAGAGGCGGATAAGAGGCGAGGACCGAGTGTCACGCGACTCACCTGTGAGTAACTTTCGCGTAAAGTTAATTTCTCTTGTCAAATGACTTGCAGGCGCTATAGAGTAAATGGGAGCCCCACTCACACTGGAAGCTTTAATAATCTCAAAATTGTTTCGCCCTCCTGTGGTGACTTGAGTGAATTACACCACTGCAAATCGACTCTAATGAACTTAAAATTGTTTAAGCCCTCCTGTGGTGACTTGAGTGAATTACACCACTGCAAATCGACTCTAATGAACTTAAAATTGTTTCGCCCTCCTGTGGTGACTTGAGTGAATTACACCACTGCAAAATCGACTCTAATGAACTTAAAATTGTTTCGCCCTCCTGTGGTGACTTGAGTGAATTACACCACTGCAAAATCGACTCTAATGAACTTAAAATTGTTTCGCCCTCCTGTGGTGACTTGAGTGAATTACACCGCTGCAAAATCGACTCAAATTAAAATTGCTTCGCCCTCCTGTAGTGACTTGAGTGAATTACACCACTACAAAATCGACTCTAATTAAATTAAAATTGTTTCGCCCTCCTGTGGTGACGACTGAATTACACCGCTGCAAATCGAGTCTAATGAACTTCGAGTCTAATGAACTTAAAATAGTTTCGCCCTCCTGTGGTGATTTGAGTGAATTATACCACTGCAAAATCGACTCAAATTAAAATTGTTTCGCCCTCCTGTGGTGACTTGAGTGAATTACACCGCTGCAAATCGACTCTAAAGAACTTCGAGTCTAATGAACTTAAAATTGTTTCGCCCTCCTGTGGTGACTTGAGTGAATTACACCACTGCAAATCGACTCTAATGAACTTAAAATTGTTTCGCCCTCCTGTGGTGACTTGAGTGAATTACACCACTGCAAATCCACTCTAATGAACTTAAAATTGTTTAAGCCCTCCTGTGGTGACTTGAGTGAATTACACCACTGCAAAATCACTCTAATGAACTTAAAATTGTTTCGCCCTCCTGTGGTGATTTGAGTGAATTACACCGCTGCAAAATCGAGTCTAATGAACTTAAAATTGTTTCGCCCTCCTGTGGTGACTTGAGTGAATTACACCGCTGCAAAATCGAGTCTAATGAACTTAAAATTGTTTCGCCCTCCTGTGGTGACTTGAGTGAATTACACCACTACAAAATCGACTCAAATTAAAATTGTTTCGCCCTCCTGTGGTGACTTGAGTGAATTACACCGCTGCAAATCGACTCTAAAGAACTTCGAGTCTAATGAACTTAAAATTGTTTCGCCCTCCTGTGGTGACTTGAGTGAATTACACCACTGCAAATCGACTCTAATGAACTTAAAATTGTTTCGCCCTCCTGTGGTGACTTGAGTGAATTACACCACTGCAAATCCACTCTAATGAACTTAAAATTGTTTCGCCCTCCTGTGGTGACTTGAGTGAATTACACCGCTGCAAAATCGAGTCTAATGAACTTAAAATTGTTTCGCCCTCCTGTGGTGACTTGAGTGAATTACACCGCTGCAAAATCGACTCAAATTAAAATTGTTTCGCCCTCCTGTGGTGACTTGAGTGAATTACACCGCTGCAAATCGACTCTAAAGAACTTAAAATTGTTTCGCCCTCCTGTGGTGACTTGAGTGAATTACACCGCTGCAAATCGACTCTAATGAACTTAAAATTATTTCGCCCTCCTGTGGTGACTTGAGTGAATTACACCGCTGCAAAATCGAGTCTAATGAACTTCGAGTCTAATGAACTTAAAATTGTTTCGCCCTCCTGTGGTGACTTGAGTGAATTACACCGCTGCAAAATCGACTCAAATTAAAATTGCTTCGCCCTCCTGTAGTGACTTGAGTGAATTACACCACTACAAAATCGACTCTAATTAAATTAAAATTGTTTCGCCCTCCTGTGGTGACGACTGAATTACACCGCTGCAAATCGAGTCTAATGAACTTCGAGTCTAATGAACTTAAAATAGTTTCGCCCTCCTGTGGTGATTTGAGTGAATTATACCACTGCAAAATCGACTCAAATTAAAATTGTTTCGCCCTCCTGTAGTGACTTGAGTGAATTACACCACTACAAAATCGACTCTAATTAAATTAAAATTGTTTCGCCCTCCTGTGGTGACTTGAGTGAATTACACCGCTGCAAATCGACTCTAAAGAACTTAAAATTGTTTCGCCCTCCTGTGGTGACTTGAGTGAATTACACCGCTGCAAATCGACTCTAAAGAACTTAAAATTGTTTAGCCCTCCTGTGGTGACTTGAGTGAATTACACCGCTGCAAATCGACTCTAAAGAACTTCGAGTCTAATGAACTTAAAATTGTTTCGCCCTCCTGTGGTGATTTGAGTGAATTACACCGCTGTAAAATCGACTCTAATGAACTTAAAATTATTTCGCCCTCCTGTGGTGATGAGTGAATTACACCGCTGCAAATCGACTCTAAAGAACTTTGAGTCTAATGAACTTAAAATTGTTTCGCCCTCCTGTGGTGACTTGAGTGAATTACACCGCTGCAAATCGACTCTAATGAACTTAAAATTGTTTCGCCCTCCTGTGGTGACTTGAGTGAATTACACCACTGCAAATCCACTCTAATGAACTTAAAATTGTTTCGCCCTCCTGTGGTGACTTGAGTGAATTACACCACTGCAAATCCACTCTAATGAACTTAAAATTGTTTAGCCCTCCTGTGGTGATTTGAGTAATTACACCGCTGCAAAATCGAGTCTAATGAACTTAAAATTGTTTCGCCCTCCTGTGGTGACTTGAGTGAATTACACGCTGCAAAATCGAGTCTAATGAACTTAAAATTGTTTCGCCCTCCTGTGGTGACTTGAGTGAATTACACCGCTGCAAATCGACTCTAAAGAACTTAAAATTGTTTCGCCCTCCTGTGGTGACTTGAGTGAATTACACACGCTGCAAATCGACTCTAATGAACTTAAAATTGTTTCGCCCTCCTGTGGTGACTTGAGTGAATTACACCGCTGCAAAATCGAGTCTAATGAACTTCGAGTCTAATGAACTTTGTATTTCGCCCTCCTGTGGTGACTTGAGTGAATTACACCGCTGCAAATCGACTCTAAAGAACTTAAAATTGTTTCGCCCTCCTGTGGTGATTTGAGTGAATTACACCACTGCAAAATCGACTCTAATGAACTTAAAATTATTTCGCCCTCCTGTGGTGACTTGAGTGAATTACACCGCTGCAAAATCGAGTCTAATGAACTTAAAATTGAACTGTCATCTCTGCTCATCTGTTAAAATACATTTATATACACAAAAGACCAGACTTTCTCGTTTTTTTATGACGAGAGTAAAGGTCATTCCCCTCCGCTCCTCTAGGCGGCAGAAGCGGTTTCACCTTCAGTCTGACTCTTCGGCTGCTTGACAACATGACGCTTGATGACAGTCACAACAACACGTGCAGGTCCTGCAGATGAGATGACAGCTCTAAATGTGACTTTAACAGCACATATTCCAGCTCAACTGATAATAAAACCGACACAGAGACGGATAAGACGAGGGACCGAGTGTCACGCGACTCACCTGTGAGTAACTTTCCGCATAAAGTCAATTTCTCTTGTCAAATGACTTGCAGGCGCTATAGAGTAAATGGGAGCCCCACTCACACACGGAAGCTTTAATAATCTCAAAATTGTTTCGCCCTCCTGTGGTGACTTGAGTGAATTACACCACTGCAAATCGACTCTAATGAACTTAAAATTGTTTCGCCCTCCTGTGGTGACTTGAGTGAATTACACCACTGCAAATCGACTCTAATGAACTTAAAATTGTTTCGCCCTCCTGTGGTGACTTGAGTGAATTACACCGCTGCACAATCGACTCTAATGAACTTAAAATTGTTTCGCCCTCCTGTGGTGATTTGAGTGAATTACACCGCTGCAAAATCGACTCTAATGAACTTAAAATTGTTTTGCCCTCCTGTGGTGACTTGAGTGAATTACACCGCTGCAAATCGACTATAAAGAACTTAAAATTGAACTGTCATCTCTGCCCATCTGTTAAAATACATTTATATACACAAAAGACCAGAGACTTTCTCGTTTTTTTATAAGGCGAGAGTAAAGGTCATTCCCCTCCGCTCCTCTAGGCGGCAGAAGCGGTTTCACCTTCAGTCTGACTCTTCGGCTGCTTGACAACATGACGCTTGATGACAGTCACAACAACACGTGCAGGTCCTGCAGATGAGATGACAGCTCTAAATGTGACTTTAACAGCACATATTCCAGCTCAACTGATAATAAAACCGACACAGAGACGGATAAGACGAGGGACCGAGTGTCACGCGACTCACCTGTGAGTAACTTTCCGCATAAAGTCAATTTCTCTTGTCAGATGACTCGCAGGCGCTATAGAGTAAATCACTCGCTAGCTGTCGCGTTTCCTCTCCAGTCTCTGAATGAATGGCCTCTGATATTCACACTATAAAGTGGAATAAGAAGGACTCACTCGGTTGATATTGCAGTGTTTTCTGGATTGATGCGAGAGTCAGCAGGAGTTTGTGCAGCTCTGATGTTCTCCTGCTGCTTCAGGCTTTTCTACTTCCTGTTATGACTGGAATATGACAGGAAAACACAGCCTTTAAGATTTGTGTGAATTACACTCTAATGAACTTAAAAGTGTTTGCCCTCCTGTGGTGATTTGTGTGAATTACACAGCCTTTAAAATGTTGTTTTAATGAAAAATGTCATAATATGAAACAAAGTAAAGAGACACTTCATTGCGTATCATTTCTGTAATCTTGTTCTGATGTTTGTCTTTGAATGGATTTAGTTTTTAATTCTTAATTTTGTCAGTCTTGTTTTTGTAATTCAGATTAGTTTTCTAGATATAGACAGTGTGTAATGATGTGTTTGTTTGTGCCGTGACTCTACAGAATCAGTGATTGTGTTGTGGAGCGTAAACCCGGCCAGCGGGATCAGAGCTCAGAGTCGTGTGGACAGACACCGGCTGTAATGATGGACTTCTGCTCATGGACAGGTAATGTATGTAATGTGTGATTGTGTGTTTTACTGTGTAGGTTCCCATCGTTTTCTTTTTGAAGGGCCTCCCCTTTGAAAGGCAAATGATGGGAACCTAACCGGGTGGGGAAGGGACGGGGGTTGAACATTTTTATATAATATATATATTTTTTTTTCTCGTTGTGTCCAAAAGTATAACCCCTGCTGGAGATTGTCCCGGAAGCTCCGGGGGGAGACCACACCGGTATCCCCCTCCTTTGGGCGCGCCACTCACACCACATTCACTCCTATCGCAGAGACCCGGCTGGGATCGAACCAGCAACCTCTGAACCCGTGAGGCAGCGCTCATACCTGTGAGCCACAGGTCTCTTGTCTCAACATGTGAAGGAACTTATACTTCACTGCTATCCTGAGAGTTTCCAATAAAGCAGTTAAAGTGGGATTTGAACCCGTGTGTTCATCACAGCCTTGTCCTCAGAGAGTGTGTGTTTATCCACTCGCCCATCACGGATCTCGTGATGGTGACTGGTTTTCAGGACATCTTGTCTAATGAGAAGAGTTTAAGGTCAGCAATAGTGGGATTTGAACTCAGGACGCTGTGATTGAAGCACAACTCGTTCTCTCCTGAGCCACTGAGACTGCAGAGATGAGGAGCGTTTGAACAGGTTTTATCCAGAGCTTTGTGTTAAATGAGGAATAACTTCAACAAATGTGGGATTCGAACCAGGACTATCCGGTTTGAGAGGAGACGACCATCCCGCTGCGCCACAGAGCCTGAGAGGAAATGATGTTGTTTCAGATTTAAAGTTCATCTTAACGCATGTTTAAGCTGCTAAAAGATGCTCATCATTGATAACTCATTCACTGCTCTCTCCAGAAATAAACACACACAACATGTTGCAAAGTATTTCTTTAGATATATTATTCAGTTGTGAGAAAACCAGAGCTACTCTTAGAGAAAGGTTTTTATTTCTATAAGTGTCATGTGTGAAAAGCTGTTTGATATTTGACATCCTGCATATCTCAGAAAATTCACATTTGAAATTTAATGATTCCAAATAAGAACATCAACATCAAGCAGAATTAAAGTGGCTCCATGTAGTAGGAAGTTGGGAATTCTGATTTTCTGAGTTAAATTGAACATAGCACATTGTGGCACAATTGTGGAAATGTATTTGTTAACTTTTTCAAATGTAGATCTGAGGCCTGTTGCATGAAGCTAGCTGAACAAACTGTGAGTTTCAAAGTAGGTTTAGAGTTAACAAATCCAGATAAACCTGGTTTAGATCAAGTTCAACGGTCTCTCAAAGCTTGGTATAAAGCGTTCTCGGTCAACTCAGGTTTAATAGTTTGTGATTAACTCTGAAGCGTGTGCACCTGAAAGTGTGACGTGTGGCAAACAGCCAATCACAGTGTCCATTTGATTCACTTCTTGCAAGAGAAACACTGCAATTCACTCCTCTTCTGAAGATTGAGAGCATTTTGAAAATTACCATGAAATTAAATGCGTTTACAACACAGGAGAAAACACTTCTGCTGCAGCGAAAGTTTGAGAAGGCAGCTGAAAGAATATCTGACTATATCAATGCATGATGTGAATCAAAGAAATGTGCCTAATAATTAAAGGTTCACAAAGAGCCTAAATGAATACACCTTGTTTAAAAGAATTATGAATGCATCTATTATATTTATAATAATATTTGGCTACTTGTCAATTAATATAATAATTATATGAATATATTATATGAATTAAAAGTAATTACAATTCATATAATATAAATATAATAAATAATTAGCACCAAAAGATGAGCAATTTTGTCTCTAAAGTTTTTTCACTATAAACTGCTTTAATTTGGAACGGGAGATACAGGGGGTGTGGCTTGATTGCATCTTTACTTGCAGCTGATTGGTCCAGTTTTGGTTTGCGATCTCTAACGCAGAATAAAACCTGCTCCAGAGCAGGGGCCTGTACCATGATGGTAGCTGAACAAACTCAGGGTTACAGGATTAGTTTCGAGTTGACCAAACCAAACCAATCCAATCTGGCTTTGTTGGTCCCATGATGCGGATCATCAGCTTTCTCTGTCAACTCAGGCTTTGATCCTGAGTTTAGGAGTTTAGCTGTGACATCAGTAGTGAACTGAGATTCACTTCTCGCGAGAGAAGCAGCGAGATTCATTTCTCTCTTCTGCAGAATATTACGTGATTGAAAAATATTAAGAGCTGTCTATAGAAGAGGACAACTTCAAGAGAAATCTTAATGCAAGTAAAAGTCATGAAGTCAGTTTAGTTGATATATAGAGAATTGAACATTTAAGCTCACATGTAGTCATTTTTATAGCTTTATTTATTGATTTTAAAGCCTATTTGTATGACCTTTATATAGGCCATTTATATTAATTTCAACTAAGTGCATATTAATGATTGATTCACTAAAATGATACATGTGTCATTGATTAAGGGTATAATAATTACATAAATTATATCTAAATCATTCCAAATTATTAATATTATAAATAAGCATTGTTAAAAGCCAGACGCTTTAGTCTTTAAAAACCATGTGCTATGTAGTGACTTTTAATTTGGAGTAGAAACAGGACTGCTCCAGGGCAGGTTCTGGATAAGAGACCTCAAACTGAAATTGGACCAATCAGCTGTGAGCAAAGTGACACACCTATGATGCAATAAAGTCACTCCTTGCATCATAGGTGTGTCACTTTGCTCACAGCTGATTGGTCCAATTTCAGTTTGAGATCTCTTATCCAGAACATAACCTGCCCTGGAGCAGATCAGCCGTGGAGGGTAAGTTACTATGGAGATGAACACTGCTAAAAGCCAAACCACTTAAATGGTACCTAAAACCCAGGATTGGTAAAACTAAGCTTAAACATATCTGGCTAGCCAGCTAAACCGGCTTCATGGTACAGGCCCCAAGTTAGCCTTGTAGTGTAAGTTACCATGGTGATGAACACTGCTAAAAACCAATCCACCTTCTTGAGCCAAAAAAACAGAGTTTGCTCAAACTAATCTCAAACTTACCTGGGTAGCAACTAAAACCAGCTTTGTGCAACAGGCCACATGTCTACAATGTATCAAACTATTGCATTTTTCATGCGAGTCTAGTAACATGCAGATGTTACTTGAACATTCTTATGTCACCCATATGCAAACCTTTGTGAGCTGAATTTTAAGGTTTATGAGTGCAGTTGTTACAAGGAGTCTCACTCTTCTCCGATTTGCCATCTGTCAGTGCTTTATGTACATTGCATGAAGTAGCAAAACCAAGACAAATGCATGTGTCAGGCAGAGATTTGCATTGGTTTGCCTTAAAAACTATACATGTCATATGTACAACTGTATGACATTAAAGAAAGCTGCTAAAGCCATTTGAAGCACAGCACCATATGAGGCATTTAAAGAACAAGCAGAAATGTTACATAAAAGACATTCAAATCTAAAATAAGATATGTAAACTTTTTTTGGTAGTTATTATTTGTGAGTAAATCTACAGTATTGAGTAAAATCCCAGATTAGCAGATATATATATGTGAGGAGCAGGTCATCTGAGAACTACAACTGTTTCTTACAGAGGGGGTGGCAAAAATAGGAGATGGGTGGAAAAATATATTTCAAAACTTTTGCTTTCGCTCACAAAACTTGCAGTCCCCTGAAAAAGATTACGTTCAAACGCAATGCTTTTGTGTTCCCCTGAGAAACTTTACGTTCAAATGCAATGCTTTTGCGTTCTCCTTAAAAACCTTCACGTCCCCTGGGAAACGCTCGCAACACTTTTGTGTTCCCCTGGGAAGCGTTCCCCTTTACGTTCAAAGCGCAATGTTGCGAGAGAACTCAAAAGCATTGACACATAATTTTTCTTCCATCTCATATTTTTCCCATAAACATGTCCCTATAGGAGCTCCATAGTTTATATATTAATATTAATTTGGGTGTAATATTTGAGGGCCTTTTAACCTGAATGTCCAGATAATTTTTTCTATAATAAAATTAAGACACAGTTAAAACATTAGCACATTCAGTGTTCATTTAGTCACTCATTTAGCTATATGGGTGTTGGGAACCCATACAGCAAATGCTTTTGCATGGATGTTTCCAGCCTCTTCAAGATGTTTTTTAAGATTCTTATTTGCATATTCTTTGAACACCAAGGAGCAAGTTTGCAAGCTATTCATTGTACTTCTTGACCTATTTGAATAGTTAAATCAAGATTTGATTGCCAAATGTGGCTGTCTGGCTCATAAGGCGTGTGCCAAGAAAGGATCAGAACCAATGATATAAAACAATGCTTTTCAGCATGTTTCAAATTCCTGTTGTTTACTCTATTATATCAGACATTGCTTAAATTTGCACATTAGTCCATTGATTCCAGTTATTTGTAATATGTACAATCAAAATTACTTTTACACACACATACACAAACACACACACACAAAAAAAAACCTTCACATATTTAACTTAAGTGGAGTTGTCCACTGGCAACAGATTTGTTCCTAGCAGGCGGTGTGTTATTTTGAACATATGTATTTCTTGTACTGTAGTCTGTGAATAACACTTGGGGTCAGTCAGAGGTAGGAAGGGAGGGAGGGAGGGGCTCAAGGGGGTTAATGCTGCTTTCTGTTAACAAAGGTCTCTTACACCTCTATAAACAGACGTTCACTCATCCTCTGAGGACTGCGTGACGGAGCACCTGACATCAAAGGTTTGAACACCTTATTTCTTTTTGTTTATTTGTAGTGATTTTTGTTCATTAACATTTGATCATATTATTTTTCAAGCTCGTTTTTGTGGAACTATGAGTATGTTGTTGAATGACGTTGGTGTCATCATAACATTTTAAAATAACCTAATGATTTTCAGTCTCTTTTTAACATGGAAGGGCATATATTGAGAGGAATCATTAAATATCATTTTTATTATTTAATATCTATTTAATAATATAATTTAATAATTCAATTAAACTAAATATATGAAATCATACTATAGGCCTATAGTTTTAAGATCTTTATAATTTTAATTATTTTAATTTAATTATTGTCAGAAAAAAAAAACGTCTTTCATATTTGGTTTAAAAAGAATTCCTGAAAAATGAAATGATTGGTCAACCATAAACACCTAATTTTCAGTCAATCCAAGTGTTGCGCAAGATAACTGAAATTCTGCTGAGCATTTTCCTAAAGTTAAATCACATTTTAACTCATCGTTGAGCAGTACTGAATTATCAAGGTCCTGTTGCTGAAGTTGTTTTTAGTTATTTTTTTCAGTTATTGCTGCTAACTTTTGTCTCTTTTCAGTAACTATGCTGTACTTTCTTACCTTCATTCTGCTTCTGGGTGAGACACATGTATATACACGCACAAATTCTTCTTTTTAATAATTAATACGCATTGTGTATGTAACTCCCTTAACTTTTTGTATTTTTGAAACAGACTATGTAGAAAATGCAGCCGTCAGCAAATCCATTTCAACCAGTACAACCAATGACGCTATAGTGAGGTTGGTGAATGGTGATAATGGCTGTTCTGGAAGGGTTGAGATTTACAGTAATGACTGGGGCACCATTTGTGATGAAGGGCTGGACGAAGTCGAAGGTGATATGATCTGCATAGAAGCAGGTTGTGGTCCTCTCTTATCCCTACACTCTAGTGATTTGTTTGGCGAGGTACAGGACCATTACTGACGGATGACCTGAGCTGTTTTGGGAATGAGAGCTCGGTGCTTGACTGCGATTGGGGTAACCACACCGATGCATGTGACCACACGAGAGATGCTGGAGTTGTCTGAGACTGTAGGTTAAATTCACTTTATGAATTAAATCTAAATCTAAGTCTAAATCATATATTGGAGGGGGGGTATAATTATTCATTAATATTTGAATAATTTAAAGAACCTTTTTTCACTATTAAAGAACATTTAGTCCAATGGAAATGTTCCATGGGTGTTAAAGGTCATGGAACCATCAATGCCAACAAAGAACCGTTATTTTTAAGAGTGAAAGAACTTAGGCTAAATAACGTTTCATTTTTACTTCCATAGCCATCATAAGGTTTCAAGACGGCAGTACCAAGTGTTCAGGAGAGTGGAGATTTTCCACGACAGAGAGTGGGGAACAGTCTGTGACACCTACTGGGATCTCACAGACGCATTGGTGGCGTGCACAGAACGTGGCTGTGGAAATCCAGTGGCTTTATATTACAATGCTTATTTCAAGCAGGGAACAGGTAAAGTATGGATGGATGGCGTCAGCTGCAAGGGCCGTGAGACTTCACTGAAAGATTGTGTGTTTACCGGTTGGGGAATGAGCACCTGTACACATGCAGATGATGCTGGAGTCACCTGTTCAGGTAGGTATGCTCACCTTAGTCTGAAATGAAAGCAAAGAAATACAATATATTTATGTTTACCTGCACTAATTTGCATCAATCCAACATTCACACTTGTCAGTTTTGGGGATTGAAACACATTTACAGAGTCTCAAAATGTCCCTTTCACACAGCAACTATACAGTAGCGTCTCCAATACTATATGTATGAACCAAGCATGCCACACGTAATCCTGAAAAGTGAAGCCAAAGAATCTCGATCGCCCCAGGAGGCTATCCAATCTGTAAAATCTTCAGTAATTGACAGCAGCTTTTATATCTGCTCAGCTGGAGAACAGAGACTGGCTCTAAAAACTTCAGATGACACACAGCTTTTATCTCGGTCTCTTTGAGTTACCGAAACCACACATGAAAACCTGCAACACACAGTAGACAAGAGTTTGTGCAGCGGCTCTCGACTGTATGACGAGACCGACAACTTGTTGTCCAGTCCGGTTCCATTTACACAGCAAGGGTTTTTGAAAACATGATTGTGAGTCCTGAAAATGTATGGGTGTGAGTTTGGTTATAGAATGCGGTTGTCCCTCCTGTAAATAACTGAACTGTGTGCGAATACAAACGTATTAAGGACTCAAATACAGAAATGACAACCATATTCTGTTGCTGTGTGAACATGGCCCAAATAAATCCAATGTGATTTTAGATTCTGAAAGTTCTGTTTAAATGAACCCTAAACTCTGACTGACAATACTTTTGAAAATGTGTTTAGTTGAGCCTGATAAGCCCTCATTGTCACACCATCGTACACAATGGCTTTCTTCTTCCATGAGGGGGTTTGGCGACACACACACACACGTCTCCTGGAAATCCTGTAGAATTCAACCAATCAGATGGTGAATAGGTCACTGGAGCTACCATCGTTTTCTTTTTGCCTTGGTGACACTTTTTTAGGTATAGGTTAGGGTTAGCTGAGAAATATATCAGAAGAGCTTTTTTATATTTAGCAAATAGTCTCCTCTGGACAGCTCATATCGGATTATTTCAGGTCTATACCACCCCTTTCAAACAAATCAAAATTTAATTTGGATCAATTGAGGGTTTTCAGTCTGATTACTAACAGATCATTTGAGTGCATGTAAACATAGTTACTGTAAACTCATGCTGGAGGAGCATTTATCTCACAAACGTCATCCTTTCTCTTCTTTAGAGATTAGGCTTATAGATGGAGTAAACGCTTGCTCGGGAGAGTGGAGCTCCTCTATGAAGGTGATGGGTGGGGAACAGTTAACGATGACGGCTGGAATCTGTTGGGTGGAGATGTGTTCTGCAAACAGGTCGATTGTGGGAGTGCACTGAGTGTCACGGGTGTATCTTTTTTAAAGAAGGGTTCAGGCAGTATATGGATGTATGATACCAAGTGTACTGGGAATGAAACCTCTCTGAAAAGCTGTATTTCAGGGAAAAGTGAAATTAAACAGATTACACACAACAATGATGCAGGAGTTGTCTGCAGAGGTAAGTGTGAACGAAAAACTCAGGGAACTACAATGATTATGTCAAGATTGCACGTCAAATGCAACATGAATTCATCTGAATTCTTCTCCTTTCAGAGGTCAAAGTAGTAAACACTCCAAACCGCTGTTATGGTACAGTACAGGTTCGTTATAAAGGAGATTGGGGCACAGTATGTCACATGAATTGGGATCCACTGGATGGTATTGTGCTGTGTCGAGAGCTCGGCTGTGGTCCTGTTAAAGGGACATACCCTGCAGCTTATTTTGGGAATGGTACAGGTAACATATTGATGGACAATTTACAATGTACCGGGAGTGAGTCCTCACTGAATAAGTGCCCATTCTCTGGCTTGGTAAGCAGCCTCTGTACACATTCTCAGGATGCAGGAGTCATCTGCGGAGGTAAATTCAAACAAGAGGTTTGAAATGAACAAATGTGCTTATTTACACTACCTTACAAGCACTTAGTTTTGTTGGAAGAAAAGAATAGGACCATGCTGAAAATGGCATATTTCAGGGCTTGTCACTCTTTTCACTCCAGTCAATGTGTCTCAGCTTAGGTTTATTTCTGAAAGTCAGTTTCTCCAAACTTTAAAGTCTTGATCACTAAAAAGCTTATGGACATTTTGACTGCTTTGGACCCTTTTCACATTTCTGTGGTTCTCAGAAGCAGAAGATAATTGGGTAAATTTCTATATTGGTGAACAAATATATCATTTTTGCATTCCCATTTGCTCCAATGGCAAACAATTCACAATAGCTTTTCTCTGACTTTCCAAAAGAGGATAAAAATGTATTATGTTGGTCGGAAGAGAGAAGTTGCTGATTGCTGAAACAATTTTACTGGTATTTAATGCCAAGTTAGTAAAACTGTTATAAATGTAGAGTGTTAATAACTCAGTAATCACAAGTCTGTGAAAATGGTCCTATATATACAGTAAATTCAACACTCCCAATAGCAATTCACAATGGGAACCTGACATTTTAGTCTATTTTATGACTAAATTAATTTGAACAATTAAAGCAAATGTAGTGTTTTGGCCAACAAATTAAAACATTAAATTTTTAAAATTAAATAATTGATAATTGTACATAAAAAGTGACAACTAGCTCTGACCTGAAATGTATTAAAGATAATATGTAGACAGTATACAGTTATTCTTATATGCATGTTGTCTGAGATATGTGCTTACTCTGTCTCTCAGAAGTGAGATTGGTAAATGGAAACAGCATTTGTTCTGGAAGAGTGGAGGTTCTTATAAACAATCAGTGGGGAACTGTTTGTGGAGACAGCTTTGATATGACTGATGCTCAAGTTGTCTGTAAAGAGCTGGGGTGTGGAACTCCAGTAGAGGTAAAGACAGATGGTTATTTTGGAAGTGGTATAGGACCAATATGGGTAGATGGAGTGAAATGTAAAGGAACTGAACCCACATTGACGTCCTGCCCATCAAAGGAATGGGGAGTAAACACCTGTGTGCATAAACGACGCAGGTCTCATCTGCCGAGGTAAAGACGTCTAAGAACTCCCTGCCTGCATTTTTCTTTTTATGTTTGTTTGTTTACAAAATATACCCATGTATGGGCCCTTTTTGCATTTCGGGTTGCACATGCCACCTTGTCTACTGACGACGAGCCATTTCTTTTTCAAGTTGTATGCGATGGTCGTTTAAAGCAAGTCATTTAAAAAAGTTGTGCAAACAAATCATACTGCGGGGCTGTTGCTGACTATTTAAATCTAGTGGCTAGTCCAAATCCAGCAACTAGTGATGATTCTCTCTGACCAATCAGTTATCTGTGTTGTTTACACGTCACATTTTAGTATTGGCACGGATCGCCTGGAACCTCAACCGAGGCGGTACTAAAAAAGGTACCAAGGACTAGGTACTGTACACAGCGGAAAACCCCACAAAAGTGAACCATGCAGTGGAAAAGCGCCTTAACTCTCATTAGAGTATTGGTTTGGTTTAAGTAGACTGAGGGGTTAGTAGAATAAGGGGTTAGGGTTGCAAAATTACTTATAGTCAGTAGAATGTATGTTGGTGGACCATTACAATAAAGTGTTAGGACAGGGGTATTCAAACTTGATCCTGGTCTGTCCTGCAGAGTTTAGCTCTGGAAGTTACTTCCTGGAAGTTTTTAGTATGCCCCTAGTAAGACCATGATTAGCTGGTTCAGGTGTGTTTAATTGGGGTTGGAGCTGAACTCTGCAGGATAGTGGCCCTCCGGGAGCAGGATTGGACACCCCTGTGCTAGCAGATATTAAGCAGACAGTCTACTAATACTCAAATGGGAGTTAGTTGACATGCCCAGTGTTGCTTATAGTCAAAAGAATGTCTAAAGGGGGCCATCAAAATAAAGTTACCAAAACATTTTTTTTATTAAATTATGTTACAAATACATTGTGTTATCATTGTCAGATGGACATATCATGCATTTGTACACTGCTATTATTAATGTAAGCACAGAGACAGATCAGGAACTCTTCTGAATTCTTTCTAGAGGTAAGGTTGGTGAATACGAACAACTCCTGTCAGGGCACAGTGCAGGTGTATCACGATGGCCAGTGGGGAACAGTTTGCCACAACAGCTGGGATGTCGCAGATGGTTTAGTGCTCTGTAGAGAGCTGGGCTGTGGTGGTAATGCACAGCCCTTGATAAATGCCTATTTTGGGGCTGGTGATGGACCGATATGGATGGATTACCTCAGATGCAATGGAGACGAGTCAAACCTCAGGAACTGCCAATTTGGTGGGTGGAGAAACCATCAATGCATTCATGCATATGATGCAGGAATCATCTGCAAGGGTGCGTACATAACCAAACCCGTTTCTGTTCTCTGCATTTGCAAATATTAACTAAGAAAATGTATTTCTATGAAACATAAAACAACAACAACTGTAATAACATGAAACAACAACAAATATAAAACCAAATTCTTAAATGAAATACAAGGTTCAGTTATCTTGGGGAATGAGCATACATCATATTGTATAACCATATTAAGATTGGCTATATCCTTAACAGAGATTAGAAATGTGCTGAGGATTAAGGTGAACGCGGACTCTGTTGACCCCAATGACCCTTCAGAAATGACAAAACTACTGGACAAAGTAATGAATATTCCTAATTCAATTACCTTTTTTTCACTTTTCTATTGTTGCCATTGAGTGTCTGTGGTCTCGTTCATCTGAATTGCACAGATTAAGAAAGAAGTCCAAAAGAATGGAAATTTCTCTGTCAAGTGGAGAACTCAGCCAAATGGGCAAGTGTTTCAGGAACAGAAATTATTTGATCCCTGACAGGTTTGTAAACTCCTTCTGAATGGGCTTATTTTGAAGATGTAACTTTCAGATCTTTATTCAAATACTTACAGGTTTTTGTATCTGTTTACAGGAGCCACATAAGAAAGGACCTTTCATTACAAATTCAAGAGAACAGTTCTTGCAAAATTACACAGATGAAGTCATTTTAGAAGTGTTTGTATACTGAAAAAGGTTTAATAAAATAAAGGATCATATAAAGAACATCATTCTTTAGGTTGCAGCAGGTCAAAGTCAGTGAAGGACTGTCATCATTTTGAAGGCCATTGTCACCGGTTGAGGTGAAAGGAAAATAAAAATGTAAAACTGTTTATTTGATTTCTGATGCAATATAAATTAACACAACATAATATTTAAATACTGTAAGATAATTTTCTTAAATGTGTATTCGTTTATATGGTGTTACATGTCATTAAATAAACATATTAATCTTGAGTAAAGTAGATTAATAAAGAAAGTACTGTCACAGAAAGTACTATTTTTGGAAATACAATTCTTGTAATTTCACTTTACAAGTTTTTCTCTCTTCCTAACACCAGCAAGCACCAGTACATTATATGCACATTTAATTTCCATATATACAATATTCATTATTATAGTGTTAAAAGAGCTGTAAATATAAGGCATTCTCAGGCAAATTATGTAGGAAGGTCTGATTTGATTGACTAGCGCTCAGTTAGTGTTACTTGAGCCCCACCTACCATATTTTTGAAGAGTGAAGACAGTGAAGCAATGGGGAAAAAAGCATAAGAGTGGTAAGAGTGTTTTCTGGCTTTTCTGTCATTCAAAAAAAGTGAATATAACCGGTATATAATTAAAATATCAAATTATAATAATCACATAAATATTATAGTACTACACCATTTACATGATCCCTGTTTGTGAAATACCTGCCCATCAGGCTGTGTAAGCCAGTTCACACTATCTCCCTGTACTTTGTACCACAGCCCTTATCTGTGAAATTCAGAGAAATCTTAATAAGAAAACACTCAAGCTACACAGCACACTTATTAATCACATATTGAACCTCACCATGTCCAAAAGTTCCTTCTTGATATCTGGGTCATTGACATTGACTCCAATCTTGGCCTTCCCATAATCTTCACCACAACTTGTCTCACAAATTCTGTAAACATTGACAAGGGCTTTATTTATTTATAAAGGAGAAGATATTTTGAGGGCACATGAATTAAAAAATAACGATGTGTACTGATAAATCATTTATAAAAATTCTTTGATATTCAGTAAAAATTAGGAATCCCATTTTGAAGCCATACATTGTTTGAGAAGCTCACATGTAAGATGATCTTACTTTGGCAAGAAACTCCCGCATGAAGCCCATTCAAACAACTGCTCACACCCCATCCAGTAAAAGGACAGTCTCGCACAGTCCACATTATCCATCCATATTTTCCGACTGAGGGACCCACATATGCCTTTAGCTCTGCAAATTCTCCACAGCCCAGCTCTTGACACAACACTGTAGCATCTTCTAGATCCCAACCAGTGTGACACACTGCGCCCAATACTCACGATACCGAATCTGAACTCTGCCATCACATGCACTGGAACCATTCACCAGCTTCACATCTGTTGAAAGAGTGGTTTGACATATAAACCATTGCATTCTTATAGACCACAGATTGCGCCCTAATGTTCAAAAAAGGTAAAACAGACAAAACCTCTTTGTAAATGCAATTTATTATCAAAGAATTGCTGAGTTCTGTTTAGCATAACACATTTTACACGCATTACAAAGCAAAAGCGCAATAATACTTTTAGTGTTTGTGTGATCTCTGTTCAATTATTTACAAAAACAGATGCCATTTGTTGAATAAACTACTCTCATGAATGAAAAAGCATTAATTTTAATTTTTTGGCTTAACCAAAGCTACATCTGGAATGCAATGGTAACAATTTTTAAAATAGTCACATTAGTTATTGTTAGTTAAAGGATTAGTCCACCTGAAAATGAAAATTCTGTCATTAATTACTTTAAGACCGTAAGATCTTTGTTCATCTTCGAAAAGCCTCCATTGGCAGCAATGTAATTTCCTCTCTCAAGACCCATAAAAGGTATTAAAGACGTTGTTACAAAGTCCATCTCACTACAGTGGCGACGAGAATAGTTTTTGTTGCGCGCAAAAACAAAAAATCAAAATAACAAACGACTTTATTCAACAAGTTCTTGTCTTCCATCTGGGCCTCTGATGTGAACTCACAAAGCACCACGACGCGTTCTGAAAAAAATTAAATAAATAAAATAAAGTGATGAAGTGATGATACAGCAATGTAGTTGTATGACTTCACATTTTTAGAATTCAATAGCTTAGATACGGCACATCTTCCTCTGCTGGTAAACAAAGTTCCTCGCTTCCCTGCCATGTGTCAGGACACCGACTCTCACGTATATTCTGCGCGTGCGTCTTGGTGCTTCGTAATTAATGACAGAATTTTTATTTTGGGGTGAACTAACCCTTTAACGTATTGACTAATATTAACTAAAAATGTGCAATATTGTTACAGTATTAATCTTTGTTAACATTATTTAATAGAAATAGACCTGTTCATTGTTAATCTGTTAGTTGAGGTTTATTAAATAATATTAACAGATACTATTAATTTTAATAATGTATTAGAAAATGTTGGCATTAACGTCAGCATCATCAAGGTTAATAAATGCTTTAGTATTTTTGGTTACACTTTATTTTAAGGTGTTCTTGTATTATTATTAATATTAATTAACAATATGAACTTACTATAAGGTTAGGTTTAGGATTAGGGTTTGGTTTACGGTGAGTTGCATGTAATTGTGCATAATTTACTGTTATTACTATGGTAAGTACATATAACATGTACAGTACTGTATTTTTTCATAGCTCTTGTTAACTAATGTAGTTGTTAACTTAGGTTAACAAATGGAACCTTATTGTAAAGTGTTACAAATGCAATGCATTTGGATAAAAGTGTCTGGCTTTTTCTCTGCAGCTGGAAAAAGACTAATTTATGCTCAACATAAAAAAATTTTTTTAAAAACACCAGCATATTGTTTCAGAATGAATTAGTAAATAATGAGTAATAATTAAACTTTTCTTTGAACTCTGGCTTCAAAGCAATATGCAAAACTTTTTAACTCACTGTAACATGTGGCTCCCGCATCGTTTAAATGTTCACAGCTCTGTATTCCCCATTTTGTTGATGTACAGTTCATCAATGAAGCCTCACTCCCATTACACTGTGCAGCGTCCATCCATATCTGTCCTGATCCTTGTCCAAAATGAGCTCCACTCTTTGCTTCTATCACACTCCCACAGCCCATCTCTCTACACACCACTGCAGCATCTGACCGATCCCAGCCATCATCACACACTGTTCCCCACTGACCATTATAGAGAACCTCCACTCGTCCAGAACAAGAGTTGCTGCCATTCACCAACCTTACAGCTACTACCCACACAAATGAGCAAATAAGACAAACAAGTTTTTCCCCCCAACAGTATTATTATTATTATTATTATTATTATAAACTCACCTAAAGGATTATTAGGAACACCATCAGAGAATGGGTACATGGTGGTAATAAAGGGATGGACATGGTCAGAAACAATGCTCAGGTAGGCCATGGCATTTAAACAATGCCCAATTGGCACTAAGGGGCCTAAAGTGTGCCAAGAAAACATCCCCCACACCATTACACCGCCACCACCAGCCTGAACAGTGGTAACAAGGCATGATGGATCCATGTTCTCATTCTGTTTACGCCAAATTCTGACTCTACCATCTGAATGTCTCAACAGAAATCGAGACTCATCAGACCAGGCAACATTTTTCCAGTCTTCAACTGTCCAATTTTGGTGAGCTTGTGCAAATTGTAACCTCTTTTTCCTATTTGTAGCGGAGATGAGTGGTAACCGGTGGGGTCTTCTGCTGTTGTAGCCCATCCGCCTCCAGGTTGTGCGTGTTGTGGCTTCACAAATGCTTTGCTGCATACCTCGGTTGTAACGAGTGGTTATTTCAGTCAAAGTTGCTTTTCTATCAGCTTGAATCAGTCGGCCCATTCTCCTCTGACCTCTAGCATCAACAAGGCATTTTCGCCCACAGGACTGCCGCATACTGGATGTTTTTCCCTTTTCACACCATTCTTTGTAAACCCTAGAAATGGTTGTGCGTGAAAATCCCAGTAACTGAGCAGATGTGAAATACTCAGACCGGCCCATCTGACACCAACAACCATGCCACGCTCAAAATTGCTTAAATTATCTTTCTTTCCCATTCTGACATTCAGTTTGGAGTTCAGGAGATTGTCTTGACCAGGACCACACCCCTAAATGCATTGAAGCAACTGCCATGTGATTGGTTGATTAGATAATTGCGTTAATGAGAAATTGAACAGGTGTTCCTAATAATCCTTTAGGTGAGTGTATACTTTAATTGTAAGAATATTTTGACTCACATTGGCAGATGACTCCAGCATCTTGTTGATGGCTACAGTTGTTTACTCCCCATCCATTAGATGAACAGTTTTTCAGTGTAGATTCATTTCCAGCACATCGAACATCGTCCATCCATATCTGTCCTGATCCTTGTCCAAAATAAGCAACACTCTTTGCCTCTGCCACATCCCCACAGCCCATCTCTCTACACACCACTGCAGCATCTGACCGATCCCAGCCATCATCACACACTGTTCCCCATGTTCCATTATAGAGAACCTCCACTCGTCCAGAACAGGAGTTGCTGCCATTCACCAACCTTACAGCTACTACCCACACAAATAATATAAAGACACAAGTTGTTATTTTTCTCCTATATTTGTTTGCCTTCTTCTATTTGAAAAACAGCAATGACACATGGCATTTGAACAAACAAGACCTTCTTTAATTCATGATTTTGTATATCTATCTCTCTATGACATTCCTTACCAAAGAAAATGTACAATATTACATTTTTATTTTATATTATAAATGTTCTTGACTCACAGTTGCAGATGACTCCAGCATCTTCATGATGTCCACAGTTATGTGTTCCCCATCCACGTGTCCTACAGTTCTTTAGTGAGGACTCTGTGCCAAAGCAATTTACATCATCCATCCATATCTGTCCTGATCCTTGTCCAAAATAAGCAACACTCTTTGCCGCTATCACACTCCCACAGCCCATCTCTCTACACACCACTGCAGCATCTGACCGATCCCAGCCATCATCACACACTGTTTCCCCACTGACCATTATAGAGAACCTCCACTCGTCCAGAACAAGAGTTGCTGCCATACACCAACCTTACAGCTGTTATCCACACAAATGACAAAATAAGACAAACACGTTATTTTCCCCTAACATTATTATTATTATTATTATTATATACTTTAATTGTAAGATTATTTTGACTCACATTGGCAGATGACTCCAGCATCTTGTTGATGGCTACAGTTGTTTACTCCCATCCATTAGATGAACAGTTTTTCAGTGTAGATTCATTTCCAGCACATCGAACATCGTCCATCCATATCTGTCCTGATCCTCGTCCAAAATAAGCAACACTCTTTGCCTCTGCCACATCCCCACAGCCCATCTCTCTACACACCACTGCAGCATCTGACCGATCCCAGCCATCATCACACACTGTTCCCCACTGACCATTATAGAGAACCTCCACTCGTCCAGAACAAAAACCTATACCATTCATCAACCACAGAAAAGCTTCGACTGGAGGTCCATTTCCGAAATCTGGATGAATGATAAAATATGTCATGTCACACAAACCCATAACATAATTCTCAATCATTTAAATCTTTCAAGAGTACACTGAAACAAACATGTGGTGTACAAACTATTCACTCAGACATTGCTAGTACATTTCACAATTAATTAAATGTGACATTTTGAAGTAGAAAGAATGAAATTGTATTTTCTTGACCACTTAAAAAAAAACATTTTACTTATAGAGAGCAATATAGAGAGCAGTATGTTTATGTCTGCATGTTTCTTCATACCCAGCATGAGAATGAGCCACAAGGAATTTAACATTGTGCCTGAAAGAAATACAAAGTTATGTTTGCCTAATAAATAAGAAAGAAAAAAATCTACTTCAAGGTCTGTTCTATTGTTTAAAAGTAGTTTCTGCTACAAAAATGTTTGCAGAATCCAAGATTATAACACTACCTAGAAAAGTTTTATTGTGCTTTGGTTTAGAAACTTACTAGCAGAGTTAAATTTATAGCCAGATGAATAAATTAGTATCTACAAATTACACAATTAACAAAAAAAGATATTTAGAGAGGTAAAGCATTTGTCAAATTGTCAGTATCTAATAAAAAGGCAATGATTCATTATTAGATGTCTTAAACCTGTTAATATAGCAGTCCTTTCGAAAGCGTCTTCGTCTCCGTGATGGTGTGAGATCAAGTTAAAGATGTTTCCAGGTGATTTTATTTGTATGTTGAATGATCTGCCTTCTTGGCTCCTCCCTACTGATGACCTTACAAGACAATGTTTAATGTGAGAAAGAAAGCTTTTACTGTGCAACAGTCTATAGTCTATAATTAGCCATAAAACTAGGAGTTCATTTCTCATCTGTAATACATTGCAGAAACACTGTTTGATATAAGGACAACATTCAACGTGTGTTTTCATGAGGATTTCAATGTGAATCCACTCAATTATTGGGGAATTATAGGTTTATAACTTTATAAATTATAACTATAATTTGCTTTGTAAAAGCTGTATAGTATTCAAATATCTAGATGATATTAATTTGGTGGGCCAGTTTCAAAGAACTTTCTTTAAAATATTTTTTTTTTGTTTGTTTTGTTTTTGGTGGGCCAGTTTTATGGAAAGTCCTTTACAAAGACATGCAAAGGACATGGAAACAAAATGACGAATGTGTATTTCCACTGACAACCCGTCATACAGGTGTAGTTCACATACACAAGGGAAGTATTGAAATGGAATAAGTTTACCTATCAGACACAATAAAAACACAAAATTCTCTATATACACTTAAAAACACATTCACAAAGCAAGCCAAAAAGCTCAGAGTCTGTAATTTACTAAGCTCTGAGCAGCTCCTTCAGTGACAGACTGTTACATCCAAAGTGTCTGAAGGAGCGATATAGACGTTCGTTTCTCCCTGCTGCTATTAGACTTTATAATCAGAGCTGCTCACAGTGAAAGTCACCATGATACTCAATTTGCATATTTTTCAGGTTTAACTATTCATTTGATTATGCATGAGAGTTGTGTGAATTCCAAGGTGTTTTGTTTATCAAATGAGAATTCCATTGTTATTTACTGGGTAGACAAAAAAATGCACACATAAGTGTAAATTCACATTTATATGAATCTGTTTGGATGACAGAAACAGCAGGTGTTCAGGCTGTATACTGGCTGCGAACAAGAGGAAAACAGTCAGTATAACTGTCACACGTCCACTTTTCAAACAGACTAACTCAATCCTAGGGGAAGAAGAAGTCACACCCAACCGTCTAACCAGGTATTACCATAAATGCATTAGCACATACATATATATCATCAGTGTAATTTTGCATTCATGTAATTGGCTGTATTAAGTAACCTGGTTGCTTTAAAATGTTGAGTTCATTGAAATAAAAATTTTTAGTTAATACAATGAAGGAAATGGGTTTAATAGATAGAAACTCAAAATATAATTGTATATGAACCACATAAATAAATAAAAAAATGTTGTGATAAATCATGAAAATAGCACAATTTGGCATGTCTCACTGCATTATAACAAATAAAACAATTACGCAATATGCTTACAAAATCTTTTAATACTATTTGAATAAAGGAGCAAGATGTCAATTCTCAAAATGTTCATTGTATTAACTCAACTTTTAATTTCAATTAACTTAATTAAACTAATTTTAAGGCAACCAGGTAACTTACTTTTAAAATATTTTTTTTACAGTATACATGTTGACGTTTTAGAGTCATTTTAAATGATTACTGCTCATATGAAATAAAAAAATAGATTATTAACACTATTTTACAGTGTTATCTGTCTTTGTTACATACAGTACATGTGCTTGCTATAGTAATAACACTGCATTATGCATAATTACACCTAACCTAAAATCACACCCTAATCCTAACACTATAGTAAGTACATTTTATTTAATGTTAATAATCACATTACAGTTATCTAATATGAAATATATTTACAGACAATATGCTGTGGTCTGCGCAACTCTTTCTGCTTATGGGTAAGGACACCGACATACTGCCACAAAACTTAACCTCTGTCCATTCTTCTGTCTGATGGCCAATAATATTTTCTTCATAGAAAAACTCATCTGCATTTGTGACTCTAACGTACAGGCTGCACAGCTGTCATTGGCAGTGACATCAGATTGGTGAATGGCAGCAACTCCTGTTCTGGACGAGTGGAGGTTCTCTATAATGGTCAGTGGGGAACAGTGTGTGATGGCTGGGATCGGTCAGATGCTGCAGTGGTGTGTAGAGAGATGGGCTGTGGGGATGTGGCAGAGGCAAAGAGTGTTGCTTATTTTGGACAAGGATCAGGACAGATATGGATGGACGATGTTCGATGTGCTGGAAATGAATCTACACTGAAAAACTGTTCATCTAATGGATGGGGAGTAAACAACTGTAGCCATCAACAAGATGCTGGAGTCATCTGCCAATGTGAGTCAAAATAATCTTACAATTAAAGTATATAATAATAATAATAATAATAATGTTAGGGGAAAATAACGTGTTTGTCTTATTTTGTCATTTGTGTGGATAACAGCTGTAAGGTTGGTGTATGGCAGCAACTCTTGTTCTGGACGAGTGGAGGTTCTCTATAATGGTCAGTGGGGGAACAGTGTGTGATGATGGCTGGGATCGGTCAGATGCTGCAGTGGTGTGTAGAGAGATGGGCTGTGGGAGTGTGATAGCGGCAAAGAGTGGAGCTTATTTTGGACAAGGATCAGGACAGATATGGATGGATGATGTAAATTGCTTTGGCACAGAGTCCTCACTAAAGAACTGTAGGACACGTGGATGGGGAACACATAACTGTGGACATCATGAAGATGCTGGAGTCATCTGCAACTGTGAGTCAAGAACATTTATAATATAAAATAAAAATGTAATATTGTACATTTTCTTTGGTAAGGAATGTCATAGAGAGATAGATATACAAAATCATGAATTAAAGAAGGTCTTGTTTGTTCAAATGCCATGTGTCATTGCTGTTTTTCAAATAGAAGAAGGCAAACAAATATAGGAGAAAAATAACAACTTGTGTCTTTATATTATTTGTGTGGGTAGTAGCTGTAAGGTTGGTGAATGGCAGCAACTCCTGTTCTGGACGCAGTGGAGGTTCTCTATAATGGAACATGGGGAACAGTGTGTGATGATGGCTGGGATCGGTCAGATGCTGCAGTGGTGTGTAGAGAGATGGGCTGTGGGGATGTGGCAGAGGCAAAGAGTGTTGCTTATTTTGGACAAGGATCAGGACAGATATGGATGGACGATGTTCGATGTGCTGAAATGAATCTACACTGAAAAACTGTTCATCTAATGGATGGGGAGTAAACAACTGTAGCCATCAACAAGATGCTGAGTCATCTGCCAATGTGAGTCAAAATAATCTTACAATTAAAGTATATAATAATAATAATAATAATAATAATAATAATAATGTTAGGGGAAAACTTGTTTGTCTTATTTGCTCATTTGTGTGGGTAGTAGCTGTAAGGTTGGTGAATGGCAGCAACTCCTGTTCTGGACGAGTGGAGGTTCTCTATAATGGTCAGTGGGGAACAGTGTGTGATGATGGCTGGGATCGGTCAGATGCTGCAGTGGTGTGTAGAGAGATGGGCTGTGGGGATGTGGCAGAGGCAAAGAGTGGAGCTTATTTTGGACAAGGATCAGGACAGATATGGATGGATGATGTAAATTGCATTGGCACAGAGTCCTCACTAAAGAACTGTAGGACACGTGGATGGGGAACACATAACTGTGGACATCATGAAGATGCTGGAGTCATCTGCAACTCTTTTGTCTCTTTGTACGTGAAAATCTACCTCTTTAGAACAATGTACAAACCTTTTTTTTTATTACAGTGATTTTGAAATATCCTGCAACATGTTTTTACCATATTTGAGACGTGTGTTAAACTAAGCAGTTACTTTAGATACAAACAAATATATTAAATAATTAGCAAAGAACAAAATATGAATATCTCCTTAATATCGTAACAAAATGACAGAGATTCAGTGTTATGTCTATTTCAGATCACTTTACCTATATCAAAGAGTCAAAAAGCTGGATTGACGCACTAGGATACTGGGTAGAGCCCACCACCAGACTTTAGTGCACATTTTAAATGCCACGGCACAACAGTACATCGCACAGATGCTGCAGGGTCAAGAAATCCCCAATGGAGTGTGGATCGGGCTTGAGCGGAGTATGCTCTTCACTTGTTCGCCCTGGCTGTGGACCGGTGGGCCATATGTGGACTATGCATCATGGCATCAAAAGTTTCCAGCGGACCCAGGAGCAGGTTCTGTGGAAAACTTCTACGGATGAACAGAACATGTTTAAATGGGTGGATGCTTGCTGCCATGAGCAGCTTCCCTTTATTTGTCAGGTTAGTATGTTATCAGCTTTTTCACTGCATCCATGCATTTATGTGATTTTGATCATAAATAGCTGTGTGTACAGTATTCATATTATATGTTTGTACGTCTTTAACTGAATGCTCAATAATTCTACAAGTAACCTA
>CM031946.1:3846617-3881617 GCA_018749465.1 Paracanthobrama guichenoti
AAAAGTAATTACAATTCATATAATATAAATATAATAAATAATTAGCACAAAAGATGAGCAATTTTGTCTCTAAAGTTTTAACTGCTTTAATTTGGAACGGAGATACAGGGGTGTGGTCTTGATTGCATCTTTACTTCTGCAGCTGATTGGTCCAGTTTTGGCTCTTGCATTCTAACGCAGAATAAAACCTGCCCAGAGCAGGCCTGTACCATGATGGCAGCTGAACAAACTCTAGGTTACAGGATTAGTTTCGTAGTTGACCAAACCAACCAATCCAATCTGGCTTTGTTGGTCCCATGATGGATCATCAGTTTTCTGTCAACTCAGGCTTTGATCCTGAGTTTAGGAGTTTAGCTGTGACATCAGTAGTGAACTGGAGATTCACTTCTCAAGTAGAGAAGCAGCGAGATTCATTTCTCTGCAGAATAATGCGGATTGAAAAATATTAAGAGCTGTTCGAGAAGAGGACAAACTGGCAGAAATCTTAATGCAAGTAAAAAGTCATGAAGTCAGTTTAGTTGATATATGAGAATTGAAACATTTAAGCTCACATGTAGTCATTTTTATAGCTTTACGTATTGATTTTAAAGTCGCTTTGTGCTGACCTTTATATAGGCCATTTATATTAATTTCAATTCATGTATATTAATGATTGATTCGCCAAAATGATACATGTGTTATTGATTAAGGGTATAATAATTACATAAATTATATCTAAATCATTCCAAATTATTAATATTATAAATAAGCATTGTTAAAAGCCAGACGCCAGTCTTAAAAACCATGTGCTATGTAGTGACTTTTGACCTGGGAGTAGAAACAGGACTGCTCCAGGGCAGGTTCTGATAAGAGACTAACCGACTGGACTGTGATAGGTGACACACCTGGCGATGCAATAAAGTCACTCCTTGCCTCATGCGGTGTGTCACTTACTCCTAGCCTGATTGGTCAATTTCAGTTTGAGATCTCTCTTATCCAGAACATAACCTGCCCTGGAGCAGATCAGCCGTGGAGGGTAAGTTGCTATGGAGATGAACACTGCCTAAAGCCAAACCACTTAAATGGTACTCTAAAACCCAGGATTGGTAAAACTAAGCTTAAACATATCTGGCTAGCCAACTAAACCCGACTTCATGGTACAGGCCCCAAGTTAGCCTTGTAGTGTAAGTTACCATGATGGGATGAAGACACTGCTAAAACCAATCCACCTTCTTGAGCGAAAAACAGAGTTTGCTCAAGCTAATCCTCAAACTTACCTGGGTAGCAACTAAAGCCAGCTTTGTGCAGCAGGCCACATGTCTACAATGTATCAAACTATTGCATTTTTTCATGCGAGTCTAGTAACATGCAGAGATGTTACTTGAACATTCTTATGCTTCACCCATATGCAAACTCTTTAGCAGAAAGCTGAATTTTAGGTTTATGGGAGTACAGTTATTTAGCAAGGAGTCTCACTCTTTCCTCCGATTTGCCATCTGTCAGTGCTTTATGTACATTTGCATGAAGTAGCAAAACCAAGACAAATGCATGTGTCAGGCAGAGATTTGCATTGGTTTGCCTTAAAACTATACATGTCATATGTACGCTGTATGACATTAAAGAAAGCTGCTAAAGCCATATTTGAAGCACAGCACCATATGAGGCATTTAAAGAACAAGTAGAAATGTTACATAAAAGACATTCAAATCTAAAATAAAAGATATGTAAACTTTTTTTGTAGTTATTATTTGTGAGTAAATCTACAGTATTGAGTAAAATCCCAGATTAGCAGATATATATGTGAGGAGCAGGTCATCTGAGGAACTACAACTGTTTCTTACAGAGGGAGTGGCAAAAATAGGGAGATGGGTGGAAAAATATATTTCAAAACTTTTACATTGGGCTCACAAAACTTGCAGTCCCCTGAAAAGATTACGTTCAAAAGCATAATGCTTTTGTGTTCCCCTGAAACTCACGATTCAAATGCAATGCTTTACCGTTCTCTTAAAAACCTTCACGTTAAACTCATAACACTTTTTGTGTTCCCCTGGGAAACGTTACTTTCAAACGCGAATGCTTTTGTGTTTCCCCTGGGAAACGTTACTTTCAAGCATAATGCTTTTGTGTTCCCCTGAGAAGCGTTCGTTCAAGCGCAATGCTGCGAGAGAACTCAAAAGCATTGACACATAATTTTCTTCCATCTCATATTTTTTCCCATAAACATGTCCCTATAGGAGCTCCATAGTTTATATATTAATAATAATTTGGGTGTAATATTTGAGGGCCTTTTTAACCTGAATGTCCAGATAATTTTTTTCTATAATAAAATTAAGACACAGTTAAAACATTAGACACATTCAGTGTTCATTTAGTCACTCATTTAGCTATATGGGTGGTGGGAACCCATACAGCAAATGCTTTTTACATGGATGTTTCCAGCCTCTTCAAGATGTTTTTTAAGATTCTTATTTGCATATTCTTTGAACACCAAGGAGCAAGTTTGCAAGCTATTCATTGTACTTCTTTGACCTATTTGAATAGTTAAATCAAGATTTGATTGCCAAATGTGGCTGTCTGGCTCATAAGGCGTGTGCCAAGAAAGGATCAGAACCAATGATATAAAACAATGCTTTTCAGCATGTTTCAAATTCCTGTTATTTTACTCTATTATATCAGACATTTGCTTAAATTTGCACATTAGTCCATTGATTCCAGTTATTTGTAATATGTACAATCAAAAATTACTTTTACACACACACACAAACACACACACACAAAAAAACCTTCACATATTTAATCTAAGTGGAGTTGTCCACTGGCAAACAGATTTGTTCTAGCAGGCGGTGTGTTATTTTAGAACATATGTATTTCTTGTACTGTAGTCTGTGAATAACACTTGGGGTCAGTCAGAGGTAGGAAGGGAGGGGAGGAGGGGCTCAAGGGGTTAATGCTGCTTTCTGTTAACAAAGGTCTCTTACACCTCTATAAACAGAGCGTTCACTCATCCTCTGAGGACTGTGCGTGGCGGAGCACCTGACATCAAAGGTTTGAACACCTTATTTCTTTTTGTTTATTTGTAGTGATTTTTGTTCATTAACATTTGATCATATTATTTTTTCAAGCTCGTTTTTGTGGAACTATGAGTATGTTGTTGAATGACGTTGGTGTCATCATAACATTTTAAAATAACCTAATGATTTTCAGTCTCTTTTTAACATGGAAGGGCATATATTGAGAGGAATCATTAAATATCATTTTTATTATTTAATATCTATTTAATAATATAATTTAATAATTCAATTAAACTAAATATATGAGGAAATCATACTATAGGCCTATAGTTTTAAGATCTTTATAATTTTAATTATTTTAATTTAATTATTTCATCATAAAAAAAAAACGTCTTTCATATTTGGTTTAAAAAAGAATTCCTGAAAAAATGATTGGTCAACCATAAACACCTAATTTTCAGTCAATCCAAGTGTTGCATAAGATAATTGAAATTCTGCTGAGCATTTTCCTAAAGTTAAATCACATTTTAACTCATCGTTGAGCAGTACTGAATTATCAAGGTCCTGTTGCTGAAGTTGTTTTAGTTATTTTTTTTTCAGTTATTGCTGCTAACTTTGTCTCTTTTCAGTAACTATGCTGTACTTTCTTACCTTCATTCTGCTTCTGGGTGAGACACATATATATACACGCACAAATTCTTCTTTTTAATAATTGTCACGCATTGTGTATGTAACTCCCCTTAACTTTTGTATTTTTGAAACAGACTATGTAGAAAATGCAGCCGTCAGCAAATCCATTTCAACCAGTACAACCAATGGCTATAGTGAGGTTGGTGAATGGTGATAATGGCTGTTCTGGAAGAGGTTGAGATTTACAGTAATGACTGGGGCACCATTTGTGATGAAGGGCTGGGCGAAGTCGAAGGTGATATGATCTGCATAGAAGCAGGTTGTGGTCCTCTCTTATCCCTACACTCTAGTGATTTGTTTGGCGAGGTACAGGACCATTACTGACGGATGACCTGAGCTGTTTTGGGAATGAGAGCTCGGTGCTTGACTGCGATTGGGGTAACCACACGATGCATGTGACCACACGAGAGAGATGCGAGGTTGTCTGTGACTGTAGGTTAAATTCACTTTATGAATTAAATCTAAATCTAAGTCTAAATCATATATTGGAGGGGGTATAATTATTCATTAATATTTGAATAATTTAAAGAACCTTTTTCACTATTAAAGAACATTTAGTCCAATGGAAATGTTCCATGGATGTTAAAAGGTCATGGAACCATCAATGCCAACAAAGAACCAAGTTATTTTAAGAGTGAAAGAACTTAGGCTAAATAACGTTTCATTTTTACTTCCATAGCCATCATAAGGTTTCAAGGCAGCAGTACCAAGTGTTCAGGAGAGTGGAGATTTTCCACGACAGAGAGTGAGAACAGTCTGTGGCACCTACTGGGATCTCACAGGCGCATTGGTGGCGTGCACAGAGCATTGGCTGTTCAGGAAATCCAGTGGCTTTATATTACAATGCTTATTTCAAGCAGGAACAGGTAAAGTATGGATGGATGGCGTCAGCTGCAAGGGCCGTGAGACTTCACTGAAAGGTGTGTGTTGTTTACGGTTGGGGAATGAGCACCTGTACACATGCAGATGATGCTGGAGTCACCTGTTCAGGTAGGTATGCTCTCACCTTAGTCTGAAATGAAAGCAAAAAGAAATACAATATATTTATGTTTACCTGCACTAATTTGCATCAATCCAACATTCACACTTGTCAGTTTTGGGATTGAAACACATTTACAGAGTCTCAAAATGTCCCTTTCACACAGCAACTATACAGTAGCGTCTCAATACTATATGTATGAACCAAGCATGCCACACGAATCCTGAAAAGTGAAGCCAAAAATCTCGATCGCCCAGGAGGCTATCCAATCTGTAAAATCTTCAGTAATTGACAGCAGCTTTTATATCTGCTCAGCTGGAGAACAGAGACTGGCTCTAAAAACTTCAGATGACACACAGCTTTATCTCGGTCTCTTTGAGTTACGAAACCACACATGAAAACCTGCAACACACAGTAGACAAGAGTTTGTGCAGCGGCTCTACTTACTGTATGTGAGACCGACAACTTGTTGTCAGTCGGTTCCATTTACACAGCAAGGGTTTTGAAAACATGATTGTGAGTCCTGAAAATGTATGGGTGTGAGTTTGGTTATAGAATGCGGTTGTCCCTCCTGTAAATAACTGAACTGTGTGCGAATACAAGCGTATTA
This sequence comes from Paracanthobrama guichenoti, assembly GCA_018749465.1. Taxonomy (NCBI): domain Eukaryota; kingdom Metazoa; phylum Chordata; class Actinopteri; order Cypriniformes; family Gobionidae; genus Paracanthobrama; species Paracanthobrama guichenoti. The sequence continues at coordinate 3,851,887 of CM031946.1, forward strand.
AGGACTCAAATACAGAAATGACAACCATATTCTGTTGCTGTGTGAACATGGCCCAAATAAATCAATGTGATTTTAGATTCTGAAAGTTCTGTTTAAATGAACCCTAAACTCTGACTGACAATACTTTTGAAAATGTGTTTAGTTGAGCCTGATAAGCCCTCATTGTCACACCATCGTACACAATGGTTTCTTCTTCCATGAGGGTTTGGCCACACACACACACACGTCTCCTGGAAATCCTGCAGAATTCAACCAATCAGATGGTGAATAGGTCACTGGAGCTACCATCGTTTTCTTTTTGCCTTGGTGACACTTTTTTAGGTATAGGTTAGGGTTAGCTGAGAAATATATCAGAAGAGCTTTTATATTTAGCAAATAGTCTCCTCTGGACAGCTCATATCGGATTATTTCAGGTCTATACCACCCCTTTCAAACAAATCAAAATTTAATTTGGATCAATTGAGGGTTTTCAGTCTGATTACTAACAGATCATTTGGGTGCATGTAAACATAGTTACTGTAAACTCATGCTGGAGGAGCATTTATCTCACAAGCGTCATCCTTTCTCTTCTTTAGAGATTAGGCTTATAGATGGAGTAGCAGCTTGCTCCGGGAGAGTGGAGCTCCTCTGATGAAGGTGATGGGTGGGAACAGTTAACGATGACGGCTGGAATCTGTTGGGTGGAGATGTGTTCTGCAAACAGGTCGATTGTGAGGAGTGCACTGGAGTGTCACGGGTGTATCTTTTTAAAGAAGGGTTCAGGCAGTATATGGATGTATGATACCAAGTGTACTGAGAATGAAACTCTCTGAAAAGCTGTATTTCAGGGAAAAGTGAAATTAAACAGATTACACACAACAATGATGCAGGAGTTGTCTGCAGAGGTAAGTGTGAACGAAAAACTCAGGGAACTACAATGATTATGTCAAGATTGCACGTCAAATGCAACATGAATTCATCTAGATTCTTCTCCTTTCAGAGGTCAAAGTAGTAAACACTCCAAACCGCTGTTATGGTACAGTACAGGTTCGTTATAAAGGAGATTGGGGCACAGTATGTCACATGAATTGGGATCCACTGGATGGTATTGTGCTGTGTCGAGCTCGGCGGCTGTGGTCCTGTTAAAGGGACATACCCTGCAGCTTATTTTGGGAATGGTACAGGTAACATATTGATGGACAATTTACAATATACCGGGAGTGAGTCCTCACTGAATAAGTGCCCATTCTCTGGCTTGGTAAGCAGCCTCTGTACACATTCTCAGGATGCAGGAGTCATCTGCGGAGGTAAATTCAAACAAGAGGTTTGAAATGAACAAATGTGCTTATTTACACTACCTTACAAGCACTTAGTTTTGTTGGAAGAAAAGAATAGGACCATGCTGAAAATGGCATATTTCAGGGCTTGTCACTCTTTCACTCCAGTCAATGTGTCTCAGCTTAGGTTTATTTCTGAAAGTCAGTTTCTCCAAACTTTAAAGTCTTGATCACTAAAAAGCTTATGGACATTTTGACTGCTTTGGACCCTTTTCACATTTCTGTGGTTCTCAGAAGCAGAAGATAATTGGGTAAATTTCTATATTGGTGAACAAATATATCATTTTTGCATTCCCATTTGCTCCAATGGCAAACAATTCACAATAGCTTTTCTCTGACTTTCCAAAAGAGGATAAAATGTATTATGTTGGTCGGAAGAGAGAAGTTGCTGATTGCTGAAACAATTTTACTGGTATTTAATGCCAAGTTAGTAAAACTGTTATAAATGTAGAGTGTTAATAACTCAGTAATCACAAGTCTGTGAAAATGGTCCTATATATACAGTAAATTCAACACTCCCAATAGCAATTCACAATGGGAACCTGACATTTTAGTCTATTTTATGACTAAATTAATTTGAACAATTAAAGCAAATGTAGTGTTTTGGCCAACAAATTGAAACATTCAAATTTTAAAATTAAATAATTGATAATTGTACATAAAAAGTGACAACTAGCTCTGACCTGAAATGTATTAAAGATAATATGTAGACAGTATACAGTTATTCTTATATGCATGTTGTCTGAGATATGTGCTTACTCTGTCTCTCAGAAGTGAGATTGGTAAATGGAAACAGCATTTGTTCTGGAAGAGTGGAGGTTCTTATAAACAATCAGTGAGGAACTGTTTGTGGAGACAGCTTTGATATGACTGATGCTCAAGTTGTCTGTAGCAAGCTGGGGTGTGGAACTCCAGTAGAGGTAAAGACAGATGGTTATTTTGGAAGTGGTATAGGACCAATATGGGTAGATGGAGTGAAATGTAAAGGAACTGAACCCACATTGACGTCCTGCCCATCAAAGGAATGGGGAGTAAACACCTGTGTGCGCATAAGCAGCTTGGGTCTCATCTGCCGAGGTAAAGGCGTCTAAGAACTCCCTGCCTGCATTTTCTTTTTATGTTTGTTTGTTTACAAAATATACCCATGTATGGGCCATTTTTGCATTTCGGGTTGCACATGCACCTTGTCTACTGGCGGCGAGCCATTTCTTTTTCAAGTTGTATGCGATGGTCGTTTAAAGCAAGTCATTTAAAAAAAGTTGTGCAAACAAATCATACTGCGGGGCTGTTGCTGACTATTTAAATCTAGTGGCTAGTCCAAATCCAGCAACTAGTGATGATTCTCTCTGACCAATCAGTTATCTGTGTTGTTTACACGTCACATTTTAGTATTAGTGCGGATCGCCTGGAACCTCAACCGAGGCGGTACTAAAAAGGTACCAGGACTAGGTACTGTACACAGCGGAAAACCCCACAAAAGTGAACCATGCAGTGGAAAAGCGCCTTAACTCTCATTAGAGTATTGGTTTGGTTTAAGTAGACTGAGGGGGTTAGTAGAATAAGGGGTTAGGGTTGCAAAATTACTTATAGTCAGTAGAATGTATGTTGGTGGACCATTACAATAAAGTGTTAGGACAGAGGGTATTCCAAACTTGATCCTGGTCTGTCCTGCAGAGTTTAGCTCTGGAAGTTACTTCCTGGAAGTTTTTAGTATGCCCCTAGTAAGACCATGATTAGCTGGTTCAGGTGTGTTTAATTGGGGTTGGAGCTGAACTCTGCAGGATAGTGGCCCTCCGGGAGCAGGATTGGACACCCCTGTGCTAGCAGATATTAAGCAGACAGTCTACTAATACTCAAATGGGAGTTAGTTGACATGCCCAGTGTTGCTTATAGTCAAAAGAATGTCTAAAGGGGGCCATCAAAATAAAGTTACCAAAACATTTTTTTTATTAAATTATGTTACAAATACATTGTGTTATCATTGTCAGATGGACATATCATGCATTTGTACACTGCTATTATTAATGTAAGCACAGAGACAGATCAGGAACTCTTCTGAATTCTTTCTAGAGGTAAGGTTGGTGATCACGAACAACTCCTGTCAGGGCACAGTGCAGGTGTATCACGATGGCCAGTGGGGAACAGTTTGCCACAACAGCTGGGATGTCGCAGATGGTTTAGTGCTCTGTAGAGAGCTGGGCTGTGGTGGTAATGCACAGCCCTTGATAAATGCCTATTTTGGGGCTGGTGATGGACCGATATGGATGGATTACCTCAGATGCAATGGAGACGAGTCAAACCTCAGGAACTGCCAATTTGGTGGGTGGAGAAACCATCAATGCATTCATGCATATGATGCAGGAATCATCTGCAAGGAGTGCGTACATAACCAAACCCGTTTCTGTTCTCTGCATTTGCAAATATTAACTAAGAAAATGTATTTCTATGAAACATAAAACAACAACAACTGTAATAACATGAAACAACAACAAATATAAAACCAAATTCTTAAATGAAATACAAGGTTCAGTTATCTTGGGAATGAGCATACATCATATTGTATAACCATATTAAGATTGGCTATATCCTTAACAGAGATTAGAAATGTGCTGAGGATTAAGGTGAGCGCGGACTCTGTTGACCCCAATGACCCTTCAGAAATGACAAAACTACTGGACAAAGTAATGAATATTCCTAATTCAATTACCTTTTTTCACTTTTCTATTGTTGCCATTGAGTGTCTGTGGTCTCGTTCATCTGAATTGCACAGATTAAGAAAGAAGTCCAAAAGAATGGAAATTTCTCTGTCAAGTGGAGAACTCAGCCAAATGGGCAAGTGTTTCAGGAACAGAAATTATTTGATCCTGACAGGTTTGTAAACTCCTTCTGAATGGGCTTATTTTGAAGATGTAACTTTCAGATCTTTATTCAAATACTTACAGGTTTTTTGTATCTGTTTACAGGAGCCACATAAGAAAGGACCTTTCATTACAAATTCAAGAGAACAGTTCTTGCAAAATTACACAGATGAAGTCATTTTAGAAGTGTTTGTATACTGAAAAAGGTTTAATAAAATAAAAGGATCATATAAAGAACATCATTCTTTAGGTTGCAGCAGGTCAAAGTCAGTGAAGGACTGTCATCATTTTGAAGGCCATTGTCACGGTTGGAGGTGAAAGGAAAATAAAAATGTAAAACTGTTTATTTGATTTCTGATGCAATATATATTAACACAACATAATATTTAAATACTGTAAGATAATTTTCTTAAATGTGTATTCGTTTATATGGTGTTACATGTCATTAAATAAACATATTAATCTTGAGTAAAGTAGATTAATAAAGAAAGTACTGTCACAGAAAGTACTATTTTTGGAAATACAATTCTTGTAATTTCACTTTACAAGTTTTCTCTCTTCCTAACACCAGCAAGCACCAGTACATTATATGCACATTTAATTTCCATATATACAATATTCATTATTATAGTGTTAAAAAGAGCTGTAAATATAAGGCATTCTCAGGCAAATTATGTAGGAAGGTCTGATTTGATTGACTAGCGCTCAGTTAGTGTTACTTGAGCCCCACCTACCATATTTTTGAAGAGTGAAGACAGTGAAGCAATGGGGAAAAAGCATAAGAGTGGTAAGAGTGTTTTCTGGCTTTTCTGTCATTCAAAAAAGTGAATATAACCGATTATATAATTAAAATATCAAATTATAATAATCACATAAATATTATAGTACTACACCATTTACATGATCCCTGTTTGTGAAATACCTGCCCATCAGGCTGTGTTCGCCAGTTCACACTATACTCCCCTGTACTTTGTACCACAGCCCTTATCTGTGAAATTCAGAGAAATCTTAATAAGAAAACACTCAAGCTACACAGCACACTTATTAATCACATATTGAACCTCACCATGTCCAAAAGTTCCTTCTTGATATCTGGGTCATTGACATTGACTCCAATCTTGGCCTTCCCATAATCTTCACCACAACTTGTCTCACAAATTCTGTAAACATTGACAAGGGCTTTATTTATTTATAAAGGAGAAGATATTTTGAGGGCACATGAATTAAAAAAAATAACGATGTGTACTGATAAATCATTTATAAAAAATTCTTTGATATTCAGTAAAAATTAGGAATCCCATTTTGAAGCCATACATTGTTTGAGAAGCTCACATGTAAGATGATCTTACTTTGGCAAGAAACTCCCGCATGAAGCCCATTCAAACAACTGCTCACACCCCATCCAGTAAAAGGACAGTCTCGCACAGTCCACATTATCCATCCATATTTTTCCGACTGAGGGACCCACATATGCCTTTAGCTCTGCAAATTCTCCACAGCCCAGCTCTTGACACAACACTGTAGCATCTTCTAGATCCCAACCAGTGTGACACACTGCGCCCCAATACTCACGATACCGAATCTGAACTCTGCCATCACATGCACTGGAACCATTCACCAGCTTCACATCTGTTGAAAGAGTGGTTTGACATATAAACCATTGCATTCTTATAGACCACAGATTGCGCCCTAATGTTCAAAAGGTAAAACAGACAAAACCTCTTTGTAAATGCAATTTATTATCAAAGAATTGCTGAGTTCTGTTTAGCATAACACATTTTTTTTACACGCATTACAAAGCAAAACGTAATAATACTTTTAGTGTTTGTGTGATCTCTGTTCAATTATTTACAAAAACAGATGCCATTTGTTGAATAAACTACTCTCATGAATGAAAAAAGCATTAATTTTAATTTTTGGCTTAACCAAAGCTACATCTGGAATGCAATGGTAACAATTTTTAAAATAGTCACATTAGTTATTGTTAGTTAAAGGATTAGTCCACCTGAAAATGAAAATTCTGTCATTAATTACTTTAAGACCGTAAGATCTTTGTTCATCTTCGAAAAGCCTCCATTGGCAGCAATGTAATTTCCTCTCTCAAGACCCATAAAGGTATTAAAGACGTTGTTACAAAGTCCATCTCACTACAGTGGCGACGAGAATAGTTTTTGTGCGTAGCGCAAAAACAAAAAATCAAAATAACAAGCGACTTTATTCAACAAGTTCTTGTCTTCCATCTGGGCCTCTGATGTGAACTCACAAAGCACCACGACGCGTTCTGAAAAAAATTAAATAAATAAAATAAAGTGATGAAGTGATGATACAGCAATGTAGTTGTATGACTTCACATTTTTAGAATTCAATAGCTTAGATACGGCACATCTTCCTCTGCTGGTAAACAAAGTTCCTCGCTTCCCGGCCATGTGTCAGGACACCGACTCTACGTCATATTCTCGCGCGTGCGTCTTGGTGCTTCGTAATTAATGACAGAATTTTTATTTTGGGGTGAACTAACCCTTTAACGTATTGACTAATATTAACTAAAAATGTGCAATATTGTTACAGTATTAATCTTTGTTAACATTATTTAATAGAAATAGACCTGTTCATTGTTAATCTGTTAGTTGAGGTTTATTAAATAATATTAACAGATACTATTAATTTTAATAATGTATTAGAAAATGTTGGCATTAACGTCAGCATCATCAAGGTTAATAAATGCTTTAGTATTTTTGGTTACACTTTATTTTAAGGTGTTCTTGTATTATTATTAATATTAATTAACAATATGAACTTACTATAAGGTTAGGTTTAGGATTAGGGTTTGGTTTACGGTGAGTTGCATGTAATTGTGCATAATTTACTGTTATTACTATGGTAAGTACATATAACATGTACAGTACTGTATTTTTTCATAGCTCTTGTTAATTAATGTAGTTGTTAACTTAGGTTAACAAATGGAACCTTATTGTAAAGTGTTACAAATGCAATGCATTTGGATAAAAGTGTCTGGCTTTTTTCTCTGCAGCTGGAAAAGACTAATTTATGCTCAACATAAAAAATTTTTTTAAAAACACCAGCATATTGTTTCAGAATGAATTAGTAAATAATGAGTAATAATTAAACTTTTCTTTGAACTCTGGCTTCAAAGCAATATGCAAAACTTTTAACTCACTGTAACATGTGGCTCCGCATCGTTTAAATGTTCACAGCTCTGTATTCCCCATTTTGTTGATGTACAGTTCATCAATGAAGCCTCACTCCCATTACACTGTGCAGCGTCCATCCATATCTGTCCTGATCCTTGTCCAAAATGAGCTCCACTCTTTGCTTCTATCACACTCCCACAGCCCATCTCTCTACACACCACTGCAGCATCTGACCGATCCCAGCCATCATCACACACTGTTCCCCACTGACCATTATAGAGAACCTCCACTCGTCCAGAACAAGAGTTGCTGCCATTCACCAACCTTACAGCTACTACCCACACAAATGAGCAAATAAGACAAACAAGTTTTTCCCCCCAACAGTATTATTATTATTATTATTATTATTATAAACTCACCTAAAGGATTATTAGGAACACCATCAGAGAATGGGTACATGGTGGTAATAAAGGGATGGACATGGTCAGAAACAATGCTCAGGTAGGCCATGGCATTTAAACAATGCCCAATTGGCACTAAGGGGCCTAAAGTGTGCCAAGAAAACATCCCCCACACCATTACACCGCCACCACCAGCCTGAACAGTGGTAACAAGGCATGATGGATCCATGTTCTCATTCTGTTTACGCCAAATTCTGACTCTACCATCTGAATGTCTCAACAGAAATCGAGACTCATCAGACCAGGCAACATTTTTCCAGTCTTCAACTGTCCAATTTTGGTGAGCTTGTGCAAATTGTAACCTCTTTTTCCTATTTGTAGCGGAGATGAGTGGTAACCGGTGGGGTCTTCTGCTGTTGTAGCCCATCCGCCTCCAGGTTGTGCGTGTTGTGGCTTCACAAATGCTTTGCTGCATACCTCGGTTGTAACGAGTGGTTATTTCAGTCAAAGTTGCTTTTCTATCAGCTTGAATCAGTCGGCCCATTCTCCTCTGACCTCTAGCATCAACAAGGCATTTTCGCCCCACAGGACTGCCGCATACTGGATGTTTTCCCTTTTCACACCATTCTTTGTAAACCCTAGAAATGGTTGTGCGTGAAAATCCCAGTAACTGAGCAGATGTGAAATACTCAGACCGGCCCATCTGACACCAACAACCATGCCACGCTCAAAATTGCTTAAATTATCTTTCTTTCCCATTCTGACATTCAGTTTGGAGTTCAGGAGATTGTCTTGACCAGGACCACACCCCTAAATGCATTGAAGCAACTGCCATGTGATTGGTTGATTAGATAATTGCGTTAATGAGAAATTGAACAGGTGTTCCTAATAATCCTTTAGGTGAGTGTATACTTTAATTGTAAGAATATTTTGACTCACATTGGCAGATGACTCCAGCATCTTGTTGATGGCTACAGTTGTTTACTCCCCATCCATTAGATGAACAGTTTTTCAGTGTAGATTCATTTCCAGCACATCGAACATCGTCCATCCATATCTGTCCTGATCCTTGTCCAAAATAAGCAACACTCTTTGCCTCTGCCACATCCCCACAGCCCATCTCTCTACACACCACTGCAGCATCTGACCGATCCCAGCCATCATCACACACTGTTCCCCATGTTCCATTATAGAGAACCTCCACTCGTCCAGAACAGGAGTTGCTGCCATTCACCAACCTTACAGCTACTACCCACACAAATAATATAAAGACACAAGTTGTTATTTTTCTCCTATATTTGTTTGCCTTCTTCTATTTGAAAAACAGCAATGACACATGGCATTTGAACAAACAAGACCTTCTTTAATTCATGATTTTGTATATCTATCTCTCTATGACATTCCTTACCAAAGAAAATGTACAATATTACATTTTTTATTTTATATTATAAATGTTCTTGACTCACAGTTGCAGATGACTCCAGCATCTTCATGATGTCCACAGTTATGTGTTCCCCATCCACGTGTCCTACAGTTCTTTAGTGAGGACTCTGTGCCAAAGCAATTTACATCATCCATCCATATCTGTCCTGATCCTTGTCCAAAATAAGCAACACTCTTTGCCGCTATCACACTCCCACAGCCCATCTCTCTACACACCACTGCAGCATCTGACCGATCCCAGCCATCATCACACACTGTTCCCCACTGACCATTATAGAGAACCTCCACTCGTCCAGAACAAGAGTTGCTGCCATACACCAACCTTACAGCTGTTATCCACACAAATGACAAAATAAGACAAACACGTTATTTTCCCCTAACATTATTATTATTATTATTATTATATACTTTAATTGTAAGATTATTTTGACTCACATTGGCAGATGACTCCAGCATCTTGTTGATGGCTACAGTTGTTTACTCCCCATCCATTAGATGAACAGTTTTTCAGTGTAGATTCATTTCCAGCACATCGAACATCGTCCATCCATATCTGTCCTGATCCTCGTCCAAAATAAGCAACACTCTTTGCCTCTGCCACATCCCCACAGCCCATCTCTCTACACACCACTGCAGCATCTGACCGATCCCAGCCATCATCACACACTGTTCCCCACTGACCATTATAGAGAACCTCCACTCGTCCAGAACAAAAACCTATACCATTCATCAACCACAGAAAAGCTTCGACTGGAGGTCCATTTCCGAAATCTGGATGAATGATAAAATATGTCATGTCACACAAACCCATAACATAATTCTCAATCATTTAAATCTTTCAAGAGTACACTGAAACAAACATGTGGTGTACAAACTATTCACTCAGACATTGCTAGTACATTTCACAATTAATTAAATGTGACATTTTGAAGTAGAAAGAATGAAATTGTATTTTCTTGACCACTTAAAAAAACATTTTACTTATAGAGAGCAATATAGAGAGCAGTATGTTTATGTCTGCATGTTTCTTCATACCCAGCATGAGAATGAGCCACAAGGAATTTAACATTGTGCCTGAAAGAAATACAAAGTTATGTTTGCCTAATAAATAAGAAAGAAAAAAATCTACTTCAAGGTCTGTTCTATTGTTTAAAAGTAGTTTCTGCTACAAAAATGTTTGCAGAATCCAAGATTATAACACTACCTAGAAAAGTTTTATTGTGCTTTGGTTTAGAAACTTACTAGCAGAGTTAAATTTATAGCCAGATGAATAAATTAGTATCTACAAATTACACAATTAACAAAAAAAGATATTTAGAGAGGTAAAGCATTTGTCAAATTGTCAGTATCTAATAAAAAGGCAATGATTCATTATTAGATGTCTTAAACCTGTTAATATAGCAGTCCTTTCAAAGCGTCTTCGTCTCCGTGATGGTGTGAGATCAAGTTAAAGATGTTTCCAGGTGATTTTATTTGTATGTTGAATGATCTGCCTTCTTGGCTCCTCCCTACTGATGACCTTACAAGACAATGTTTAATGTGAGAAAGAAAGCTTTTACTGTGCAACAGTCTATAGTCTATAATTAGCCATAAAACTAGGAGTTCATTTCTCATCTGTAATACATTGCAGAAACACTGTTTGATATAAGGACAACATTCAACGTGTGTTTTCATGAGGATTTCAATGTGAATCCACTCAATTATTGGGAATTATAGGTTTATAACTTTATAAATTATAACTATAATTTGCTTTGTAAAAAGCTGTATAGTATTCAAATATCTAGATGATATTAATTTGGTGGGCCAGTTTCAAAGAACTTTCTTTAAAAATATTTTTTTGTTTGTTTTGTTTTTGGTGGGCCAGTTTTATGGAAAGTCCTTTACAAAGACATGCAAAGGACATGGAAACAAAATGACGAATGTGTATTTCCACTGACAACCCGTCATACAGGTGTAGTTCACATACACAAGGGAAGTATTGAAATGGAATAAGTTTACCTATCAGACACAATAAAAACACAAAATTCTCTATATACACTTAAAAACACATTCACAAAGCAAGCCAAAAGCTCAGAGTCTGTAATTTACTAAGCTCTGAGCAGCTCCTTCAGTGACAGACTGTTACATCCAAAGTGTCTGAAGGAGCGATATAGACGCTCGTTTCTCCCTGCTGCTATTAGACTTTATAATCAGAGCTGCTCACAGTGAAAGTCACCATGATACTCAATTTGCATATTTTTCAGGTTTAACTATTCATTTGATTATGCATGAGAGTTGTGTGAATTCAAGGTGTTTTGTTTATCAAATGAGAATTCCATTGTTATTTACTGGGTAGACAAAAAATGCACACATAAGTGTAAATTCACATTTATATGAATCTGTTTGGATGACAGAAACAGCAGGTGTTCAGGCTGTATACTGGCTGCGAACAAGAGAAAACAGTCAGTATAACTGTCACACGTCCACTTTTCAAACAGACTAACTCAATCCTGGGGAAGAAGAAGTCACACCCAACCGTCTAACCAGGTATTACCATAAATGCATTAGCACATACATATATATCATCAGTGTAATTTTGCATTCATGTAATTGGCTGTATTAAGTAACCTGGTTGCTTTACAAATGTTGAGTTCATTGAAATAAAATTTTTAGTTAATACAATGAAGGAAATGGGTTTAATAGATAGAAACTCAAAATATAATTGTATATGAACCACATAAATAAATAAAAAATGTTGTGATAAATCATGAAAATAGCACAATTTGGCATGTCTCACTGCATTATAACAAATAAAACAATTACTGTAATATGCTTACAAAATCTTTTAATACTATTTGAATAAAGGCGATGTCAATTCTCAAAAATGTTCATTGTATTAACTCAACTTTTAATTTCAATTAACTTAATTAAACTAATTTTAAGGCAACCAGGTAACTTACTTTTAAAATATTTTTTTACAGTATACATGTTGACGTTTTAGAGTCATTTTAAATGATTACTGCTCATATGAAATAAAAAAATAGATTATTAACACTATTTTACAGTGTTATCTGTCTTTGTTACATACAGTACATGTGCTTGCTATAGTAATAACACTGCTGATTATGCATAATTACACCTAACCCTAAAATCACACCCTAATCCTAACACTATAGTAAGTACATTTTATTTAATGTTAATAATCACATTACAGTTATCTAATATGAAATATATTTACAGACAATATGCTGTGGTCTGCGCAACTCTTTCTGCTTATGGGTAAGGACACCGACATACTGCCACAAAACTTAACCTCTGTCCATTCTTCTGTCTGATGGCCAATAATATTTTCTTAATTAAGAGCTCATAGAAAAACTCATCTGCATTTGTGACTCTAACGTACAGGCTGCACAGCTGTCATTGGCAGTGACATCAGATTGGTGAATGGAGACAACTCCTGTTCTGGACGAGTGGAGGTTCTCTATAATGGTCAGTGGGGAACAGTGTGTGATGATGGCTGGGATCGGTCAGATGCTGCAGTGGTGTGTAGAGAGATGGGCTGTGGGGATGTGGCAGAGGCAAAGACTGTTGCTTATTTTGGACGAGGATCAGGACAGATATGGATGGACGATGTTCGATGTGCTGGAAATGAATCTACACTGAAAAACTGTTCATCTAATGGATGGGGAGTAAACAACTGTAGCCATCAACAAGATGCTGGAGTCATCTGCCAATGTGAGTCAAAATAATCTTACAATTAAAGTATATAATAATAATAATAATAATAATAATAATAATAATAATAATAATAATAATAATGTTGGGGGAAAATAACGTGTTTGTCTTATTTTGTCATTTGTGTGGATAACAGCTGTAAGGTTGGTGAATGGCAGCAACTCCTGTTCTGGACGAGTGGAGGTTCTCTATAATGGTCAGTGGGGAACAGTGTGTGATGATGGCTGGGATCGGTCAGATGCTGCAGTGGTGTGTAGAGAGATGGGCTGTGGGAGTGTGATAGCGGCAAAGAGTGGAGCTTATTTTGGACAAGGATCAGGACAGATATGGATGGACGATGTTCGATGTGCTGGAAATGAATCTATGCTGAAAAACTGTTCGTCTAATGGATGGGGAGTAAACAACTGTAGCCATCAACAAGATGCTGGAGTCATCTGCCAATGTGAGTCAAAATATTCTTACAATTAAAGTATACACTCACCTAAAGGATTATTAGGAACACCTGTTCAATTTCTCATTAACGCAATTATCTAATCAACCAATCACATGGCAGTTGTTTCAATGCATTTAGGGCTGTGGTCCTGGTCAAGACAATCTCCTGAACTCCAAACTGAATGTCAGAATGGGAAAGAAAGATAATTTAAGCAATTTTGAGCGTGGCATGGTTGTTGGTGTCAGATGGGCCGGTCTGAGTATTTCACATCTGCTCAGTTACTGGGATTTTCACGCACAACCATTTCTAGGGGTTTACAAAGAATGGTGTGAAAAAGGAAAAACATCCAGTATGCGGCAGTCCTGTGGGCGAAAATGCCTTGTTGATGCTAGAGGTCAGAGGAGAATGGGCCGACTGATTCAAGCTGATAGAAAAGCAACTTTGACTGAAATAACCACTGTTACAACCGAGGTATGCAGCAAAGCATTTGTGAAGCCACAACACGCACAACCTGGAGGCGGATGGGCTACAACAGCAGAAGACCCCACCGGTTACCACTCATCTCCGCTACAAATAGGAAAAAGAGGTTACAATTTGCACAAGCTCACCAAAATTGGACAGTTGAAGACTGGAAAAATGTTGCCTGGTCTGATGAGTCTCGATTTCTGTTGAGACATTCAGATGGTAGAGTCAGAATTTGGCGTGAACAGAATGAGAACATGGATCCATCATGCCTTGTTACCACTGTTCAGGCTGGTGGTATGATGTAATGGTGTGGGGATGTTTTCTTGGCACACTTTAGGCCCCTTAGTGCCAATTGGGCATTGTTTAAATGCCATGGCCTACCTGAGCATTGTTTCTGACCATGTCCATCCCTTTATTACCACCATGTACCCATTCTCTGATGGTGTTCCTAATAATCCTTTAGGTGAGTTTATAATAATAATAATAATAATAATAATACTGTTGGGGAAAAACTTGTTTGTCTTATTTGCTCATTTGTGTGGGTAGTAGCTGTAAGGTTGGTGAATGGCAGCAACTCTTGTTCTGGACGAGTGGAGGTTCTCTATAATGGTCAGTGGGGAACAGTGTGTGATGATGGCTGGGATCGGTCAGATGCTGCAGTGGTGTGTAGAGAGAGATGGGCTGTGGGAGTGTGATAGCGGCAAAGAGTGGAGCTTATTTTGGACAAGGATCAGGACAGATATGATTCAAGAGATTCAAGATTCAAGAGTTTTATTTGTCACATACACAGTTATATACAGAATATACAACCGGCAGTGAAATGTAAACAGGTCCGCTCCATGGACAGTGCAAATTCACAGTTAAAAACAGGAGGAGGAAATTATAATAGAAATAGAATAAAAAAGTACAATATATATATATATATATATATATATATATATATATATATATATATATATATATATATATATATATATATATATATATATATATATATATATATATCTGTAGAATTATAAATAATCAAGTCAAGAAAAAAAAAAAGGTAACAAATAAGGATAAAGTGGAATAAAATAATTGAAGTAGACTTTTGCAGTGAGTAAACTGTAGACTTATAAATATGTGGTTAACAAATGTATAAGAGTATAATGTGCAAACAGGTTTATAACAGGTTGTTACACAGTAACAACGAGAACAGAAAGTGCAGTGCAATGTCAGTGTATCGATGTTTATCCTGAAGTGAAGTCACGTGGCGTTAAGTTCAGGAGTCTGATGGCCTGGGGAAGAAGCTTCTCCTGAGTCTCTCAGTTTTGGCCATCAGGCTTCGGAAGCGCTACCAGATGGCAGCAGCGTGAAATGAGGGTTTGCAGGGTGATTAGAGTCCTTGATGATCTTGGTAGCTCTACCTTTGCAGCGTTTGGTGTAGGCGTCCTGCAGAGGCGGAGAGCTGACCCTGAGATACGCTCGGATAAGCGCACTACTCTTTGCAGGGCTTTGCGGTCATGACTGGTGCTGTTCCCATACCACGCTGTGATGCACTGAGTTAAAACACTTTCTATCGCCCCTAAATAGAAAGTTTTCAGGATAGCTGGTGAAACCCTGAATTTCCTCAGCTGGCGCAGGTGGTACAGTCTTTGCCTGGCTTTTTCACCTGTGTCTGAATGTGAGCAGTCCAGGTCAGGTCCTCGGAGATGTTTACACCCAGGTACTTGAAGCTGCTCACTCTCTCTACTGGTGACCCGCTGATCATGAGGGGGGAGCATATGGATGGATGATGTAAATTGCTTTGGCACAGAGTCCTCACTAAAGAACTGTAGGACACGTGGATGGGGAACACATGATTGTGGACATTCTGAAGATGCTGGAGTCATCTGCAACTGTGAGTCAAAAAACATTCATAAATGAATAATTTAATATTGAACATTTATTTTAAGGAATGACCCAAGAGAGCTAAATAGAAGAAATCATGAATTAAAGAAGGTCTTGTTCGTTCAAATGCCATGTGTCATTGCTATTTTTCAAATAAAAGAAGACAAACAAATATGTTGGGGGGAAAAAACAGCTTACTTGTGTCTTTATATTATTTGTGTGGATAACAGCTGTAAGGTTGGTGAATGGCAGCAACTCCTGTTCTGGACGAGTGGAGGTTCTCTATAATGGTCAGTGGGGAACAGTGTGTGATGATGGCTGGGATCGGTCAGATGCTGCAGTGGTGTGTAGAGAGATGGGCTGTGGGGATGTGGCAGAGGCAAAGAGTGTTGCTTATTTTGGACAAGGATCAGGACAGATATGGATGGACGATGTTCGATGTGCTGGAAATGAATCTACACTGAAAAACTGTTCATCTAATGGATGGGAGTAAACAACTGTAGCCATCAACAAGATGCTGGAGTCATCTGCCAATGTGAGTCAAAATAATCTTACAATTAAAGTATATAATAATAATAATAATAATAATGTTAGGGAAAATAACGTGTTTGTCTTATTTTGTCATTTGTGTGGATAACAGCTGTAAGGTTGGTGTATGGCAGCAACTCTTGTTCTGGACAGTGGAGGTTCTCTATAATGGTCAGTGGGGAACAGTGTGTGATGATGGCTGGGATCGGTCAGATGCTGCAGTGGTGTGTAGAGAGATGGGCTGTGGGAGTGTGATAGCGGCAAAGAGTGGAGCTTATTTTGGACAAGGATCAGGACAGATATGGATGGATGATGTAAATTGCTTTGGCACAGAGTCCTCACTAAAGAACTGTAGGACACGTGGATGGGGAACACATAACTGTGGACATCATGAAGATGCTGGAGTCATCTGCAACTGTGAGTCAAGAACATTTATAATATAAAATAAAAAATGTAATATTGTACATTTTCTTTGGTAAGGAATGTCATAGAGAGATAGATATACAAAATCATGAATTAAAGAAGGTCTTGTTTGTTCAAATGCCATGTGTCATTGCTGTTTTTCAAATAGAAGAAGGCAAACAAATATAGGAGAAAAATAACAACTTGTGTCTTTATATTATTTGTGTGGGTAGTAGCTGTAAGGTTGGTGAATGGCAGCAACTCCTGTTCTGGACGAGTGGAGGTTCTCTATAATGGAACATGGGGAACAGTGTGTGATGATGGCTGGGATCGGTCAGATGCTGCAGTGGTGTGTAGAGAGATGGGCTGTGGGGATGTGGCAGAGGCAAAGAGTGTTGCTTATTTTGGACAAGGATCAGGACAGATATGGATGGACGATGTTCGATGTGCTGGAAATGAATCTACACTGAAAAACTGTTCATCTAATGGATGGGGAGTAAACAACTGTAGCCATCAACAAGATGCTGGAGTCATCTGCCAATGTGAGTCAAAATAATCTTACAATTAAAGTATATAATAATAATAATAATAATAATAATAATAATAATGTTAGGGGGGAAAAACTTGTTTGTCTTATTTGCTCATTTGTGTGGGTAGTAGCTGTAAGGTTGGTGAATGGCAGCAACTCCTGTTCTGGACGAGTGGAGGTTCTCTATAATGGTCAGTGGGGAACAGTGTGTGATGATGGCTGGGATCGGTCAGATGCTGCAGTGGTGTGTAGAGAGATGGGCTGTGGGGATGTGGCAGAGGCAAAGAGTGGAGCTTATTTTGGACAAGGATCAGGACAGATATGGATGGATGATGTAAATTGCATTGGCACAGAGTCCTCACTAAAGAACTGTAGGACACGTGGATGGGGAACACATAACTGTGGACATCATGAAGATGCTGGAGTCATCTGCAACTCTTTTGTCTCTTGTACGTGAAAATCTACCTCTTTAGAACAATGTACAAACCTTTTTTTTATTACAGTGATTTTGAAATATCCTGCAACATGTTTTTACCATATTTGAGACGTGTGTTAAACTAAGCAGTTACTTTAGATACAAACAAATATATTAAATAATTAGCAAAGAACAAAATATGAATATCTCCTTAATATCGTAACAAAATGACAGAGATTCAGTGTTATGTCTATTTCAGATCACTTTACCTATATCAAAGAGTCAAAAAGCTGGATTGACGCACTAGGATACTGCAGAGCCCACCACCAGACTTTAGTGCACATTTTAAATGCCACGGCACAACAGTACATCGCACAGATGCTGCAGGGTCAAGAAATCCCCAATGGAGTGTGGATCGGGCTTGAGCGGAGTATGCTCTTCACTTGTTCGCCCTGGCTGTGGACCGGTGGGCCATATGTGGACTATGCATCATGGCATCAAAAGTTTCCAGCGGACCCAGGGAGCAGGTTCTGTGGAAAACTTCTTACGGATGAACAGAACATGTTTAAATGGGTGGATGCTTGCTGCCATGAGCAGCTTCCTTTTATTTGTCAGGTTAGTATGTTATCAGCTTTTTCACTGCATCCATGCATTTATGTGATTTTGATCATAAATAGCTGTGTGTACAGTATTCATATTATATGTTTTGTACGTCTTTAACTGAATGCTCAATAATTCTACAAGTAACCTAAAATAACTCTCTTTTTATCACGTCTTATCAGGGATGAAACACTAGGTGGAGCTGTTTCCCAGTTTGGAGTCAGTTGCTGATGATCACAGAAATTGAGTCATGATGCTTTGATAAACAGATTTTTAGTATGCAGCCCTGTTTGGTGACATGGACTTGCATTCGCATTACAAAATAATCAGTTTCTCTGTTTTTCATTAGTGCTTAAATCTTTAATAATGCATGCAATGATTTTAAAACAAGCCTTTCTGCATTGCTGATGGAAAGCTGCCTATATATTTTAGAATCCACATGACAGTATGAATCTTCTTTCTTTGTTTTGTCATAGTTTATACTGAGATGATGGCTAAAGTAAATGCTAGCTCTGTGTGCTTTTGGTTTGAGGTTTATTTAAGGTTCTTGTGCTTTTTTAAGATTTTTATTCAAACCCCTATGTATGTACTTAATATTTGTAAATGCTTAACATGCACTCTATAATTATTTGTTTGGGGTTAGGGGTGGAGTGGGAATAATATTTTCACGGTTTTCTTGTACCTGTATCCTTTTGTTATTGTAAAAGTTTGATAAAACTGATTAAGCTAAAAAATAAAAATTTAAAAAAAAAGTATTCACGTTTTTCCCTTTATTGCCAATATAAATGTATTTGATTGCAGTCAGATTTTAGTGTCATGCCTAATTCATAACCATTTAAATGTTCTCTGAAGATTTTTGATTGGCTATATCAACAAATTATTTGCTTTACAAAATGTCTGCATTTGCTGTTTTAATAAATCTGCATTATGAATATTTTCAATTGTAATGGTGTTTTTAAATCTTCGTTTATATTGAGATGAAATCTAATAAATCTTGAACAGTTTTTGTATGTAAATAGCATATCTTAGTTAAAATATATATTTTTAAATTAAAGTGATATATTTTTGTAGAAGTAAGTTTATTTTTAGATTTGTCATGATAATGTTACAGTTGATAATGTTACTCATGATGCCATATACAGTTTTTATTTCTAGTTTTATTATTACCATAAATAATAATAAAAACAGGCTAATAGGTTAATTATAACAGCATAATATGCTTTTTAATAACATGTATGGGTTCAATTGCCTGCCCCATCCCCCATATCTCTCTCTCTCTCTCTCTCTCTCTCTCTCTCTCCCTCCCTCACACACACACACACACACACACACACACACACACACGCATCACAGACGGTTCCTCCCATTTCTGGCAAATAGATGAAGAGGAACTAAAGCCGGCTGCCTCCACACATAGGCATATCTCCCATGCGGATGCGTTAATATTTTTCCTGACAGTTTTATAATAAAAAGCGTCTTTTCAAACGGAAGATATGTCGACAAGACCGGGATTCTACCGGCAAGAACTAAACAAGACTGTCTGGGAGGTGCCAGAACGATACCAGAATCTCACACCGGTTGGATCGGGGGCATATGGCTCAGTATGGTGAGTCCAGCAGTCGAGTTTACAAACACTACTATGAGTAAGGTTTGGCTTATGAATATTAACGACGCAAACGATGATTGGCTGAAACGACTTCAGACCGCTGCCGAATCCTTAACTGAAGGCGTGGTTCATGAATATTACATTAGCGACGCGCTGGGCGCTCCAGGAAGGTTACCAAGCAACGTCAGCGCGAACGAATTAATATTCATTAGCTTAGCCTTCGTCATAGTAAGATTCGTATTTTAGCGTCCAAGAAGAGGAGAGGGTGAGGCAGGAATAAAGCCTGACAAAACAACATCCGGCACGCATCTTAAGAGAAAACATTAATCTTACTTTTCCCACAACGATAATTAACTGTTTAACAAAACAACATGTGACACTGCTGTTTATATTTGATTATATTGTGATAAAGGCTGCTGTTCCTTTTGTTTACTGACATGTGTCAATCATTCATGCAGCAGTAATGTTTGTCTGACTGCATGTTTCGTGTCTGTAGATAAGTTAAAATAAAATACAAAATGTTCCACCTTCATCTGAGCAATGCTGTATCGACACCTGATTTATGTATCTGGCTGTCCTTCAAGTCACATCAGTTGTATTTATATACAGAATGAGTACTAAAGCTTCAGATTCTGTGTTTAGTTAGGTTGTATAAACAACCTTCCAACATGTCCATCTGGTGCGACAATATTGCTCTAGTAGACAACATGCTAGGCCTATTCAGTTCCGGTCTTAAAGTGAGCCCATCGAGTTTTACCCGTGCCACACCCCCACCAGCACGGGAAAACGTCCAGATATTTCATCCTGCCATAATGCACTCATTCTGAGAGATTTACATCGCACTGCACGCTGTAGCATCTCAACTACAACATTAGAGCCCTCCAGCCTCCCTTGTGCTGTGACTGACTGAAACGGTTGCCATGGTGACACAGCTTCTGGCTTCAGTATCTTCCCATTTTCACCATAGTAATTTGCAAATATTGCGAACATGTCAGACAGTTTATACTCAAGTCAGTCATGTCATTTTTTGAAGTTCCAACAATAGTTGCATGCTCATCCGGATAATATACTAAATTAAGTTAGAAAGTGAACATGTTTCTCTTCCTCTTCCCAGCTTTTTTTTTTTTTTTAAAGTCAAACCAAGTTTCACAATTGTTGTGTAATCAGACATTGCTGTTTCCTTAGCATTACATCTGCAAGCTACTGTTGTGACAACTTTGCAGAAGCGAGCTCATTTAGTCAAAATCAGTCTGACTCGTGATGGTATCAAGACATTACTCATTAGTTATCACAGAAAAAAAAATCGGCTTAAAGAAGCATGGATATTTTACATATTAATAGTGATCTATACAACAATTTATCTAATAAAATTGCAGTGAGCATAAACCACACAACGGTCGCTTCATCCAACGCAAGTGATTCCTGCTCTTTTTTGTTTTTTTAAGCTACAGGCTGAAAAGACATTGTGGTTAACAAAGCTAAATGGAAGCTAACTAACAAATATCCCAAACCCAAAGGCATCTGAAAACACTGCTTGAGGGCATCACATGGCATCCTGTTTTGGAAGCCATTACCAGTTTTTCTTCCCGTTTGTTTGGGAGGTTTGCCAGCTCTGAAAAATGATGCGATGCATCTCATTTCACTGTCAGTGATGCAGATGCCCCACAACATAGACCACCTGAGACCTAATTATTTCATTATCTGTATTAAAAGATGCACAGCATTAACAATGGATTTAATTGTTGCTGATTGGATCCAATGTCGACTTGAATAGGTTCAGCTATTTCTAGCAGCCAGGGGTTATGATTATAGAGACATTGCAGTGTATCATCTGACATGAGAGGCTTGATTAAGCTATTGTTATGTATTTTATTAATAAGAAGCCTTTCCCCATAGTGCTTTAATAAAGCATCCAAAACCAACAATGCAATAGTCATTTAGTCACAATATATTAATTCAGATGAATCCTGGTATGTTTGTAATCTCTTAATTTGAATATCGATATTTAGATCTGTCTGAATTAAAGCACAACTAGAACGATGAACAATCTTTATTCAAATGTCTGTCATTTTATTCCCCAAGAATCTCTTTCACACACACACTCCCACAAACGCTTTCTTACTCAAATGAGCTGTGAATTTGCATTGTTCATGTTAAGCCTCTTTCTATTGTGTGATTATTTGACTTCTTCACAGCAGAGCTGATTTATTTTAAAGGAAGGGGCTGGGCAGACCTGGTGTGTGGAAGGGTTGAATCAAGGGATGGGAGCGTCCCAAATGGGGGTTGGGTGCTCTTGTCTTTAACAGAGTCAGAGACTTTAGTGTGGCCATAAAATAATGAAGTAAAATACAATAGAAATGCATATATTGCACGATTCATTTGTAGATTTGAACATTTGTAGACTTCAGTGTGATTTAAAATAAAATGCATTTAAAATAAATGAATAAAAAACAAAAAAAGTAAACAATGCATGATTCCGTTTTTAACAGATTAAGAGACTTTAGCATGGCCCTAAAATAAATAAAATACTGATTTTATTCATTTGTAGATATAAAACTCCAGGACTGCATCTTGCATCTTGATTAATGAATTTAAGAATTCCATCATTAATCAAGTTCTAAAGACCTGCCAGATGTTTTGATTTATTTAATTTAATACACTAAAGTACATTCAAAATACTGAGATACAGCAGGAATTATTACTTTATTCACCAACTCACTTTCTTTTGCTTCCCTTTCACCTAATTTCTCAGCTGCCCTTCTGAAACATTAAAATAATTAGCCCGTCTAATCAGTCTCAACTGATATGACTCTAGAGCCTCTGAAAGGTGAGACAAATGCCCCTTTTACTGTGTACTTACTGTGTAATTACTTCAGAGTCGTGAGCTCATGTTCGACATGTTTCTCCAGAGTATATGGTTAAAAAAAAAAGAACATACGAGTGTGTGTAACTAAAGAGCCAGCTTAATATGATGAAGTGATACCATTTTCAGTGAAAGGTCAAACTATAACAGATAAACTCCTGTTATCGTGGCAATTATTTTAGTCTCAGCAAAAACATTAGTTCTAAATTGGATCAAATCATTTTATAACTCTTTTTTTTTTTTCTAGCTCAGCATATGATGTGCGCCTCCGTCAGAAAGTGGCTGTTAAGAAGCTCTCCAGGCCCTTCCAATCTCTCATCCATAGCAGAAGAACGTACAGAGAACTGAGACTGCTCAAACACATGAAGCATGAGAATGTAAGTCCCACGAAAATATATGGGAGGGAACAAATCCCAAATGTCCATTCCTGCACATCATCAAACATCTGAATCAAGTTTGTTAGAACTGTTCAAACCACACCTTTCTTAGATTCATCTTTAAGTCCAGGTGTCACTCATGTTATATGCTCTTGTCATCCAGGTTATTGGACTGCTGGATGTTTTCACCCCAGCATCTTCTCTTGAAGAATTCAATGAGGTGTGAGTGTCTGCCCAGTGATAGTATCTGCATTTGAGAGCACATAAAATAGCGATCAGATGTCAGCTGAATTAGCCTGTTTGGTTTGATTAAACCATCTGCACTTGCACCTGACCAGTTATCAAACAATATTATTTTGCTTTTGCAAAAGACTGATTATTTAAAAAACTTAGATCGGATATATGCTAAGACTGTTTCTGTCTCTCTAGCTATCTTGTGACCAACCTGATGGGAGCGGATCTCAACAACATTGTCAAATTTCAAAGACTGTCAGATGAACATGTACAGTTCCTCATCTATCAGCTTCTCCGGGGCCTTAAGGCAAGTACATTTTCCGTTCTTTCTTTTTTTTTTTTTTTTTCACAAACACATATAAACTGAAGCTAACAAATGTTATATTCAGTTATGAATTGCAGCGTAAAATCTATCTTTTACTCTGTCCTACTGCGTCTTCTCACAGCTTGACTTTTTTCCCCCCCTCACAAACAGTACATCCATTCAGCTGGCCTGATCCACAGAGTGAGTGCCTTTCCTTTCCTCCATCACAGTTTCTGTTTAGCGTCCACTTTATAGGCCTATGGAGTCTTTACAAAAAAAAAATGATGTGATTGAACAATATGCAAATGGCATAATTCTTATTTTACCAATATGCAATGTCTCAGTTATAATTTGCATGCATGTCTGCAGGACTTAAAGCCCAGCAATGTCGCAGTGAATGAAGATTGTGAACTCAGGGTGAGAAAAACTGCCTACAAGCAGTCTACAAGCACCATGCTACTGCATTACAATGCATTTCTCTGGGTCTAATTTCTTTATCAAAACTGTCAGATCCTGGATTTTGGATTAGCCAGGCAGACAGATGATGAAATGACAGGTTACGTGGCAACTCGCTGGTACAGAGCACCGGAGATCATGCTCAACTGGATGCATTACAACCAGACAGGTAAGACAGGCTTAACCTAAAAACCCTTCAATCTCAAGTGCTTGTGCTTTACAAAAGTGCAGATGGATGGATGGATCTGTCTTTATGTTCCGTGCAGTTGGTTGATTAAATACGATCATATCTGTTTTACAGTGGATATCTGGTCTGTTGGATGCATCATGGGCGAACTTCTGAAGGGGAAGGTTTTGTTTCCTGGCAACGATTGTATCCTTCGTTCATGAAAGTGAACACTTATATCTCCTCAGTGTGTTTATGTGTGGTTTTTGAGTGAGTCTTGCTTCCTGTAAGGCAGGTGAGGAAAAGCTGCCTAAGTGGTTCAAATTACATTATAGTAGCTGACTGTATAAGGAACTAGAAATCCAGCTCCAAAGATTGAGGCATCAGATGATCAATTCTCTATGCCAGACTTCACTTTCAGTTGCAACCTGGGATGAAGAATCTTAGGCCTGGTTTCACATACAGACAGTTTCAATAGCTTTTATAAATGTGCCTAGTGGTCTGCATCTTGAGACAAAACACTGACATATTTTAAGATTTGTCAGTGCAAGTTGCTTTTGGGTAAAACAGCTCAAACTTGCATTTTAGTCTGGGACTAGCTTAAGCATTGTCTGTGAAACAAGGGGTTAAAGTCCTATGCATTCATAAAAGTACATCTAGAGCCCTATTCAGGCGTCTTAAGTCTGATTTAATTGCCGTCCGTATCCAGAATGTCAGTGTTTTTATCCCACCACCCGTGCAAAAATCCCCGGCCGAATTACCTACTGTTTTTTGACAAACACCAAGGTCGTGTGGTAATTTAATAGCCGTCCAAATCCACATCTGAGTTTTCAAAAATATATAACTTCAAAATTCACTGTTTATATCCTTTTTGACCACTGCAGAGCACCGTACTGTTGCGCTTCACTGTAATTTGGATGCATTTTAAAGATCTAGCCTGTTATTATTGAAATGCTGGCAAGTATTTACAAGAGCACTATTTCATCACCGCTGAAAAAATGAAAAGCACGTAAACATTTGAAATGGGCCGTTAGCAGCAATTATATAGTATGATAAAATAACCACGCATTATGTTTACCTCATGTAAATAAGAGACTGTATTATTACGGCTCATTTCCATGTGGAATAAAATTACATCCTTTATTTTGAGATAAAGTACAAGACAGAAAACTATAATTGAATCTATATATCTTCCTACTTTAAAACAGATTTAAATAATTAAATAATAATTAGGATATTATTTATATTATTATTAAATTAAATATGCATTTATTACTTATTATACCAAGCATATGACATTTTATTTACGGCATACAATCATGCTAATGACCATGTGAGCAGCGCGTTCCCAGGTGCGCAGGATCACAAAACCCGCTGCTCCACCATGAATAATTCGTCATCCGAATGCACGAGTTTTATCACTGAGGTGGCATGAAATTTTATTTTTATGGACATCCACATGAAAAACAGTTACCGCCCGAATAGGGCTTATGTGGATCTAGATCCGGATATGATGCTGATCTGTATAATCTTTAACATAATTTCTTCAGATATTGATCAGTTAAAGAGAATCATGGAGATGGTAGGCACTCCCACCCCTGACGTTTTAAAGAAGATATCCTCCGAACATGTGAGAAGAAACCAATTGGATTCATTTATAAATACTAATAATGCTTTAATGTTGTTTATAGATGATAGATGAACTGAAATTCAAAGCAGAGTTTAACTTTTTATTGTATTATGCATCCAGGCTCAGAAGTATATCCAATCTCTTCCACACATGCCCCAGCAGGATCTGGGGAAGATATTTAGGGGGGCAAATCCACTGGGTGAGACTAACACATTATTTTACGGTCAAGTCTGTAATAAAGTGCTTTTTTTTTTAAAGAATATTTAAAAATGTGAATTAGTAATTTCTAATTGTTTTACCCCTCTAGCGGTTGATCTGTTGAAAAAAATGCTGGTATTAGACTGTGACGGGAGGATCTCAGCCAGTGAAGCACTGTGCCATCCGTACTTTTCCCAATACCACGATCCTGAGGATGAACCAGAGGCACCTCCATATGATCAGACCCCTGAGAGCAAGGATCGCACATTGGAGGAGTGGAAGGGTGAGAGGAGGTCTACCATTACATGTCTTTACACTAAACAATGCCATGCTCAAGCTATTCGTTCATTCAGAAAATCAATGTAAACATGATTTGCCAAAACTGATACCTTGCAATGTACAATCAACATATTTTTGTCACATATTTTAACATACATTTTGGAGCTGTGCAGTGACAATGGAATTAAGTCGCTCTTTCTCCCTCCACAGAGCTGGTGTTTGAGGAAGTAAACAATTTCAAAGATCCTCCCAAAAAAACTGAAAGTCTTCAGGTTGAACAATAAAACGGAGCGTAACTACAATCCAGGAAGATACCAACCTCGCCACTGTCCGTCCTTCAAACATATGAACTACAGGACTGGTGGACATATGAACAGACTGCAGTCCAACCAGAGCAGAGACAATGACAATGTATTTCCAAGGCATGACGCCCTTCCTGTATGTGGGTGTGTGTTCATACACACATTTAATTAAGAGCAAAACAAGACTGGTATTGTTGGAACATTAACACAATGTATTAATATTACAAGGTGCATGTTGTGTGTGTGTGTATGTGTGTGTGTGTGTGCGTGCGCAGAGTTGTGTGTTTTGAGTGTTTTTTATATTTGATGTGAGGCATGTTGACTAGGTGAAAGCAGGGTATGGTGTCTTTCATACGAGACCAAAATAAATTAAGCAGAAAGAGAAGGCCACACTGGAAAAATATGTTTACAATGTTGGACGGCGTGGGATGTGTGTCTTAAAAAGTTCATATATGCATCAGTGTACAAAAGTCTCTGCATAAAATCGAATCTTACATAATCTGTCTTTACTCATTGTGCATCTGCGAAGCTATTTGAATCTGAATTGACACGTCAGGTATTTGTTGAGTTTTGTTTTTAAAAATATTCAACATATGCTGGACAAACGGTTTCAAACTTAAGTTATTTAAAGGGCCAGTAGGCAGTTTAATGTAATTTATTGTAATGCATAATAGGCTTTCACACCCATTTTTTAATTTTCCTATAGTACAAGACAGTTGTCAATATTCATATATGTTTGGGACAATCTCACAAAACCCATCAAGAACTGTCAAGGGGTCATATTATAGAATTACTGAAATTATGATGATCCAAATGTAAAAAGAAAGAAGTAATAAAAGTAGCATAAATAGAGAGAATAAATAAAAGTGGTCCTAAAAGTGAATTTCTCTCTCTCTCTCTCTCTCTCTCACATTGTGACATTATCATAATGGGATCTGAGAGAAATGTGCTTGATTGTCACTTTTTTTTTTTGTTTTTCAAAAAGCACATTCCTAAAGTGAAAAAAAGGAGTATACATTTGTTGTAGTGCTTTTAATATAAACACACACACACACACACACACACACACACACTAAATGTAATAAGCATTCATTTATGTATGAAAATAATGCAAAAATGCTTGAAATCACCCTGGTTAACAACTAACCCTAACCCTATCCTTATGTAAAATATAATTTCCTTTTTTTTTTCTTTTTTGGAGAAAGCAATTTTAAAGTCAGCCTTCAATATTTTGTCTACAAAAATTCCACAATATTTGAAAAACATTTGGGTAACAGCAGCAGATGTTTACAGAATGAATGTCTTTTATTTTTTCAAAATAGGAAACTGCATTTCAGGAAGTGATAAACCAATGTTATTTCTCAATGTGTGTTCTCAATATGTTTCGGAAGATCCTGAATGACCACTACAGTGTACACTACTTTGATGTCATGAAACTAGTTACCATAATCTGAAGTTGAATAGGTAAAACGGGTGGGGATTCTCACATTTACATTTAGTGAAGATGGCCAACAACAACTGCCCTGCGGCCCCTGCCTTCAGGACAGTACAGTGCATTAGTATAAAATATACTAACTATTTGGTACAAACCAAGTGTCACTTTTGTGACGCTGTTCAGATGTCCTGGTTATGTGGCCCTTAATATCTCTCCACCCTCCTCCTGGTCTCCTGCATGCCCTTTAAAGATTCAGTTTCAGTGGGACTGGAAGAGTCTTTCTCCCTTTGTGAGTCAGCCAGTCACACCAGCATGTAGCCACGTGCCCCTCACCCACTCTCTTAATAAAAATGTAACTCTTTTCCTGAAACCAGTCACGGTGTTAGGTGTTTTAAAACTAAAGTGAGTCAGTTACACCTCATTTACAAATCTGATAACATCACGAAAATGCTTTACGATGTCCTAGTGTAGATGCAGCGAGTCTCCAGTGCGTAATTGTGGAAACTTTGAACCGCCCCCAAATCTAGCGGTGCTCTACCAAAGCTGCGTCCCGTTTGCGCACTTTCTGTGAGAGCTCCTTCATCAAAATTCTCGATAAAAAATGAGAACGTAAGAAGGACAGTTTCACATGTGAAAGAAATACTTTCAACAACCTCTGAGAATGTCACTGCGAACCAGGGCAGGATTTTATCGCCAGGACATAAACAGAACCGTTTGGGATGTGCCGGAGAGATACAGGGATCTCATCCAGATAGGAACCGGAGCATACGGAACGGTCTGGTAAGTATATTGCTAGTATTAGTAATAAAGGGTTATAATTATTTAAGTGTCAGAATTACTCAACTAATTTCAAGGGGTCGACATTTCCGTTTGCCATTTTGCGGAATTGGTGCAATTCGTCTTGCGCTATAAAGCTTTCGTAAAGATTGCGGTATATCCTACAAACATTTTACAAATTCATTATTCAGTATTTTCGATACGGAATGCGTTTAAGCGGCTTACTGTTGCTATGGTTACCTCAGGCGAACGCGACTTATGTTGCACTTGTAAAGTTAACATGCTGCAGAAAGTTTTATGAAAATGCATAGATTTAAGACCCCCAACATTTTGTTTGGACCACCAAATCCCCCATGAGTCAAGGCGTTTCTGTTTAATTATAGGATGTTCAAATGACTTTACATGTAAAGGAATGCACTGACTCTGTGACATCAGTAGAAAGAAAGATATTTCTAAAGGAAACTCCAATGAATGAACACTAATAGATTGGCCTTGGTTTTTTTTTTAATTATATCATGAATTCCAACTGTTTTCTTCATTTCCCTGGCCTCATGGCTTATCTGTGCGAAACTGTGAAACCTCTGTAAACTTTTCTCCCTTTGCAAGACAAGAGGTTGTGTAACAAAGCCTCCCTGCTGATGCCATTGTCTGCGCTTAACAAGCAGAAGTTACCGAATTAAAGACGCAGTGTTGGTCTTCAGAAGGCTTTCCGCTTTAATAGATTCTTCACTTGTCCAAGTTGCTCAAGTTTCAGATTGAGTAATCAACCTGTTGCGCACAACTATGTTGCGCCTGACCATATTTTAAGGTCCAGACTTAGAAAAATATAATCGACATGACCATGCAATGTCCATGGATGAAGTCTACTTCAATGCACTTTAACATCTCAGTGATGGTTATGTAAAATGTTATAAGAATGTGTCAAGAATTTATCTTACTCTTTTCAATCTATCCAAAGTTCAGCGACTGACCGTAAGAC